>SDAX010000132.1:13927-28474 GCA_004193615.1 Conus consors
TCAGTCTTTCCTGAGTCACATCCAGAAAGTATGAAAGTGGTGTCTCCTTGCCTATCAGTATGGTTCTAGGACTTAAATGTTGACAGTATCAGGGGGCTTAGCAGCTGTGTCCTGCACATGTTAGAACAGCTACGCAAGTGATTATAGTGTGTAGTCTTTTTTGGTCTTCTCTTCGAGGGCCAATATGTATGGATTGTGTCAAGAACATTGCCAGCATTGCAACATCACAGAATGAGCATTACTAAGAGGACCTATGTAGATGGTGAATGAGTATTACTAAGAGGACCTATGTAGATGGTGAATCAGACGGCCAAGTCCTCAGAGCAAGAATCTGATCTGGACTGATAAAATGTTTCAACCACAGTGAACGGATGTGCACAACAAAAGATGGATAACTCGGATTTCATAAACCCAAAATTAAACTGGCATCTTGGATGTATTCACTGGATAGTGTTATGATAAACATACTGTTACCTGGAGTCCTCTGCTAACCAAGACTGGGGACACATGCTTCAAGGAACGCTTTCCTGCTGGTGCGTTTGGACACCATTAACAAAACCTTTGAGGACTTAAATATGACAAAATATACACCATGTTGATCTTGCGTGCGTGTGTTTGTGTATCAAATGATGCAAGTTTAAACTGCGTTTATTGTGCATGATCAAAGATGAGTGGGGAGGGGGTACATAATGTCAAAGTGATCCTTGCCAATATGGTCTTATGCATTTTGTTTTGTTTTTTGTTTGTTTGAATTACAAGAGTCCTTGCATGCACACTGAAGCAGTGAAGAATGAGGACATCAGCAGTTCAATTCAGCATTGTTCATTTTTTGTTGCCACAGACCAAGATGACTCTGGACTGAGGAAATTAAAACTAAGGTGGACTCGAGCAGGGAGAGGGAGGGGAGGGAGGGAGATTGGGAGAGCAAGAGGGAAGTGACCCTTTGTCAAATGAAATATGCTCTAGACGTTTAGATGGTGCGTGTGTTTAGAACTAACGTGTGGTAGCTATATAACTCAGTTTATTGTGTGTGTGTGAGACCTTTTTCTGTTGCTTTCAAGATGATAAACTGTGCACATCTGATACCAGTTTGAATGGCACCACTTCATGCCCAGTACTGACAATGGATAGAGTTGTATCAGCATGTGGGCTGATGATCAAACCACACCACCTTGTGCTTGTGATACTGTCATAAAGCTTTGAAATTAAAAAAAAATGGGAAAGATAAAGACAACCAAAAAAAACTTAAAAGATGTCTTGGTGTTGTGTTTTGGTAATCTGTGCAAGTTGCATTTCCTTAACTTTTTTTTTTTTTTTTAAACCTTTCCTCCTTGTTCCTCTATCACTTATCATGCTCTTTCACCCATCATAGGGCCTGCCTACTTTATGTGAGCAGGAACATTTTGGTACCACTTACCAATACAGAAATGTTTCTCCATTTCATTTTTCCACTGAAGTGATTTGTGAATGAGATTATTTGTCAGCCAAGGGCAGAACTACTCATGTCAAGGACTGAAAAGTACCAGATCCTTTTGCAGCTGACATGGCTACCTCACGTAGTACAAACTGAGGTCTGCCAGTCAGTTTTTGCAACAAGGTGACACTGTGAAGGTGCCTGTTTTTCACATGTAAGTACTTCAAGCATTCTATTTGTTTAATGAGTCATAGCACTGCAAAGTTATAATTCTACCAGCTGGTAACTGTTTTTTTTTTTTTTTTCTAATCTAGCACAACTGTGGTGTCAACTATCCACAATGAAAGATGGATAGGGAGGAGTCCACAAGGAGTGATGACAAGATTTTTCAAGGAGTGATTACAAGGTTATTCAAACTTTCATTTTGTGCTTTTATGGTTCAAAGACCCATCCCAGAGAAAGTCATCCCAAACAGTCTAGTGCCTCCATTATTTGTTCATTTTACTGTTTGAGTATCGTTAGATATGGAGTGAATCAAACATCCACTGGTCAGAAGCACTTGCCGGGCTTTCTTCAAGTGTATCCACACTCTTCCATCAAAATGACTTCAATTCCAAAAGGCAAACAATGCAACTCCGGTATAAAGCATGATGATCTTTATTAAATTTTCATTAAATAAACCATGCAGCGAAATCAGGTAAGAAATGGTGGGATTTTGCTCAGACCCCTAAAACACACGTATGCTGAACCACACACAGGTATAATCATGTTGTATCACATCTGCCTGAGAAGCTCTTGTCAAAAGAAGCCACACTACATAAAGACAGCACACAACACAGCCTGTGGTAAAGGCACAACACAACACGCAACCAGACCTGCCAAAGGCACACAACACCACACATAAAAATGGCACCAGTCTCATTACTGATGCCACTACCATAGATGTATTCCCTTCTCACCAACACCTTCCCCTCCTAGTTTCTCTACTCCAAAAAAGCCTCTTAACTCTGCATTCAACGAGAAATGAAGACACACTGAAATCACATGAAATGATTAGTTGTAAAATCACATGAAATGATTAGTTGTAAAAATGGGCCACTGTGTGGATCAAAATGACGATGTTCCATTCTAATCCCTTATCAGTACAAATTGCAGCATCAGGCCTTATCAGTACAGATTGCAGCAACAGGGGGGAGGGGGGTGGGGGTAACAGACAGAGCAATATGTCACCCCCGCTAAGTTCATGTAACTTGCTATGAAGACGGAAAATACTATCTGAGAACTTGCATCGCTCCCTATGCAGAAGGTAAGGTTGCCTTACTTACCTGTACTTATGTTTAAAGACAAGAAGATGGGTTGGTGATGACTGCATTTCCAACAAAATTTCTATCCTTTCGAACACAATAAAAATTCTCTCCAAACATAGTTACTGACCATGAAAAGAACTTTAAGAACAAACAAAAACCATGAAGAGAACTATAATCGGGACAAACAAAAACAAATCCAAACATGACAATCAATGGAAAACTGGGGTTAATGGAAATTTGAGGAATCTGGAATTGCGCGTCGCAGACTGTTTCAATTTACTTTCATCCAGGCATGTTAATTTACACACACACACACACACACCACATACACACACACACACACAATCAAAAAGGTCCATCAAACAGAACACAACTACATAAGGACAATGTTAACATATCCATAGAGAAGAGAAAACAACTGATACTGGATTGGATAGATTGTTAGAAAATGCCGAAAACAACAGAAAGCAAGTAATACAAAACAAACACAAAAAGCTGGGACATTTGCTCTGTTGATCACACACAAATGAAAAATAAGGCAAGAGACTCCTATCACAGAGTATGTAGCCTAACAAAAACCAAAATAGAAATGCAAAATCTGCCACTAGTTTTCATTCAACATTTAAACGGTTGTCAACGTTTAACACAACCATTAGTATAAAGGTAGTGAAAGAAAGCACAACCATTTAGCCAAATCAAAGTGTATGGGGGTCTTTTAGGTTATTTTTTCTTCTCTTTTCTATTTCAGTTCCATTTTCAATGGTATGGACAATTAATTGGCTGTGAGGTGAAGGACAATTTTTGTCCTGCCTTGTGGACACTTGATCCATTCTCATGCAGATGTATGGGTTTACTGTAAACTACTTGGCACATACATGGATTTTAGAATCTTTCATATGCATGTTTTCTATCTCCTTCATATGTATACGCTTAAAAGCGATCAAGGCAGAGGTGAACTGCACACATGTACCAGTGCCATCTTTCAGGCGCGGGCAGAAATCTGGCCTATAAGAAATCTAAATATTGCCATACGCGACCAGCAAAATGTTGTGCTGTTCAATTCAGGCCTGTGAACAAACGTCCCATGGAGTTGCTGTTACTTGCTTTCAACATCCCTTAGACTGCCCAGTTTTAAGTGGAGCTCTGTTGACTTGCTCACAGCAAAAAAACGATCCCCATTTGGACTGGTCAAAACCCCACTTCACCATCATCAGGGCCATCTTTTCTTTTGCAGGTTCCACTCTGTAGTTTGGTATGCAAGACCTTGACAATGTCACAAAATCTTGCGAGGTAAGACTGAAGATGCTTGAGCACTCATGTTGAGAGGGAAGTGGGATGGTCTTGATGATCGAACGATTAATGATCAGGGAATCAAGAACAGAACTTGGACTTTGAAGATCGTTCTCGAAATCCTACACCACCATCCCCACTTTTTTTAACTCCAGATTTAACTTCAGGCTTGGAAAATTCTGAGGATTGTTTTTAGCCATGGAAAATTCTGAAGATTGTTTTTAGGCCTGGAAAATTTTCAGCATGTTTTCAGGCTTACTCACTTAAGTCTCATGACACCACCTACTTACATGACTGGTGATTTGGAAAAAAAAACGTTAAATTCCAATCTGTATGTGTGTTTTGAACTATGGATCCTCCATTATATATGTCCTATGGGCTTTTCATTAGCAATTACAGCAATGTGGAAAACCAGTTTCAAGACACTACGTGTAAAGTGCTTTTTAAACTGCAGATGGAATGACAGATATTTGCAGTCTCACAAGCCTCATTTCAATTTTTTTTTAACCATTTCTAACTCGGCCAATAACACAGAATCATGGCCAATATCCATGGTTGATAACCAATGAGCATTACGCCAATATCCATGGTTGATAACCAATGAGCAGTACCTATCTCCACAAACCACTCTCTTTTATCAATGACCTAGACTTCTTACCACATCCATCTTTTGTTTTGAGCAAGCAAACACATTCGGAACACATCAAATGTGTGTCAAAATGTTGATCACTTTTGTCACTTTTCCCCCTCCTCCGCCACATGTTCCATTTAAAAAATGGAAAAGGAACCACAAAACATAAGAATGTTAACAAACAAAAATATGACTTCTAACCAAAAAGGTATGTAAGAAACAACATAATGCCAGAATATTGACAACACAATAACTGAAAACAAAATTTCAGCTCAAAAAGCATGGAAAAAAAAGACATAAAAACAACAGATAGCATATGGAAACCGATCTCAAAACTAGAAAACGCTTTGGAAAGAGATTAAAGCTTCTTTTTTTTTTTTCACAGCGTGTGACAGAATATCACAAACCAACAAGGCAGGGAGATGAATGAACACTCAGATCTTAAAGGAATGTCAAGCTGTAGATGGCCAGTGAAAGTACAGTTAGCAACAAACCAAAACAGAAATCAAACCAGATGTGTCCAAAATCCACTAGAAGACAAACCAGCACAAGGGGTGACATGTTACAGTGTCAATACTTATAAAGGCAACATAGTTACAGTGACAAAACTCCACAAAAGAAACATTTACATACAATGACGGGGCTCCATAATGGGAACACATTACATACAGTGACAACACACAAATGGTTAAGTCTACAAAGGGAACATGGCTACATGAAGCAACAAAACAGTGCAATGGGAACGCACTACATATAGTAACAAAACAAAGGAAATGCTTGCATACAGTGAAAAAAATCCAAAAGAGAACACACAGTTATATACAGGGACAAACATACACAATGAAATACAGTTACATACAGAGAAAAAACTCCAGAAACGGAACACCATTACATACAGTGACAAAACTCCACAAACACATCTACATACAAGGATAACACTCTGTGACAGGAACACTTAAACAAGTAACAAAAACTCCACAACGGGAGTTGCATATGTGACAAAACTCAACAACGTGAACACAGTTGCAGCGACAAAACTTCACAACAGGAACACAGCTACATACAGTGACAAAATTCCATAAAGGGAGCACAGATACATACAGTAATGAAACTGCACAAAGGGAACACCATTACATACGGTGACAATACTCCACAAATACAGCTACACAAAACACCACGAGGGGAACACTTATATACAGTAACAAAAACTACACAAACGGAACACCGTTTAAAAAAAAAAATAAACACCACCACAAAAGGAATGCCATTGCTAACAGTGACAAAACTCCACAAAGGGAACATGGCTACAGACTGTGACAAAACCCCACAAAATGGCGACAACTACATACAGTAGCAAAACTCCACAAAAGGAACATGATTACATACTGTAAAAATGCTCCACAAAGAGAACACAGTTACAGTGACAAAACTCCACAAAGGGGTCACTTACTGAAACATAACTCCACAAAGGAACAGTTACATTAAGTGACAAAAAAAACACACACACACACACAAAAACGATTAAACATGGTAACAAAACTCCATACAATGACAAAACTCCACAAAGGGAACACTTACCATAACAAAACTCCACAAAGGAACACAGTTTTACATAAAGTGACAAAAACCAATGCATGGAACACAATGGCATAACTCCACAAGGGGAACACAGCTGCATACAATGGCAGAACTCCACAAGGGAATATGGTGACAATAAACCCCAAAGGGACCAAAATAACATAAAAAAAAACACAATTCCATACAGGAAATACAGTTACATACAGCAACACAACTCCACAAAGGAAACACTGATACATATAATAACAAGTTACATACAGTGACAAAATCGAAAAGGGGAACGAGTTACATGTAATTATATAACAAACCACCAAGTGAAGACAGTTAAATGTAGTGACAAAACTCGACAATGGGACCAGTTCTATTCAGTAACAAAACTCAACATATGGAACAGTTACTTATTGAGACAAAACTCCATAAAAGAGCACGGTCAAACACAGTGACAAAATTCCACAAATGGAACACAAGGTGATGTTGCATACAGTGACCACACTGTATAAGTGAACACAAGTCGACCCCGAGTTCCCTTTATGGAGCTTTGTCATTGTATAGAGTTTCTTTCCCATTGTACATGCAGTGATCAAACTCCACAAAGGCAGCACAGGATAGCATGTTCTAGTGTTAACTCCATAAAGGGAACAATGAATGACATGTCACATCCCAGTGACAAAACAGAACACAGAATAACATGTTACAGTGACAAAACAAAGGCAACGCTTATGACATGTTACACTCTGTGACAAAACTCTCTAAAGGGAACAAAGGAGAACGGGTTACAGAGACAAAATCCCACAACCCAAACACTGAAAAACATGTTGCATACAAAGACCAAATTCCTTAAAAGGAACACATGGGAACATATTACATGAGAACAAAGTTCATGACAGACAATTTGTTCACTCAGCACCAAAATTATCTTCTCACATTCTTTCCTGTCGATCATGAGCTTCCATTCACATACGTACTCATCAAAAAAAAAAGAAAAGAAAAAAAGGAACACAAATAGTCACATGTACAATGTAGAATCAATTTACATAAATGCATTTTCAAAAAAGATGAAAACATTAAAAAAACCTGATGTAGCTGACATCAACTGATGAACACACTGATAAGGAAATACAAGACTTGCTGAGTTTCGCACTGGACAGTCAACATGCATGGAGCTAGCACAATATGTGATGTCAGCCGGGGGACACAATGACACACCTTATGTCAGCTCACTTTGTTGCCAGGCGACTTTCTGGTCAAGAAATGAATGCTCATTCATATATTTCAAAGACTGGCCTTTAGAGTTTGGTGAGAGCAGTCTGAATCACAGGGACCGCAGGCATTCCAATAGACTAATGACTTGAAGCACCAAAGCACCAATTAAAGCCAAAACTTAATGTACATTTGGTTTCACAAAATGCATATGTCATTTGAAGATCTTACCTGGTGTCATGTTAACTTGGTCCTGCTGACCATTGAGGTCTGGACTGTATTCCATGTGATGAACACTTCAAAGGTATCTCTTTTACTGTGCTTTTCATCTCCTGGCTGGACAACGATGAGTTTGTTTAAAATCTGTGCCACTGCCTTTAGTCACTAAACTGTGTTCTACACTGTTCATTCTTGCAGCAGGATTCACAGCAACCTTTCTTAAACGCTTGATGCACAGACCTCAATTTTTTTTTTTTAATTTGGTATCAAACTTTTAGAATTGCTTACCTCTTTGAGTTGTGTCTGAAATGATGAAAGAACTCTCCATTTTCAAAGCATGTGATTGCAGCCTGACAGTTCATGATAAAATATAACTGTGCAGCAGTACATCACAAATTTACACTCACACAGTACCTCTTTAAAGCTGTATTTTACACACACACACACACATACATACAAAACAGTAAACTTTTGTGATATCTACCAGCTTCTGATCTGCACCAAAAGCTCTGCAATCTCTTCAATACATTTAAACAGGGACCATATTAGGGAGGATAGCCAACTGCAGCCCTTTTGTGAACTTGAGGACACAGGCATTACAACAGGAGCCAGAGAAATGTATTTCTGGTCATGAAGTTCGCAGCATGGTGTGTATCGATCATTTTGCTGAGTCGTAATTTTTGCAAATCAAAAGAAGAGAAAACAAAACAAAACAAAGCCAAACCAAACAGGTCTCCTGGCCTTGCCTTGTATTGGCTGCCTTCCGAACATGTCATTTTGGGTGATTATAAGCAATGACAAGTGAAATTAAGACAAGAAGCCTGAAACTGACTGCAGTATTGATGAAAGCCAGCCAAAATTCAGATAAACATATAAAACACAATACTACAAACAGTATCTGAAACATAAATGAATTAAAAAATAATAAACAAATCTTTGCTCTGCCTGGGTAGAACAAATCATCAACTCTACTGAACTGTAGGATAAGCTTAATGTTGTTTTATCAAATTTACACTGAACATGATAGTACTGTGGTAGGTGAATTAAAGAATCATCCCTGATATATACAAAGCTACATTCCAATGGGTCATTATCAAAGACTCTATTCCGACTGGCTAATACTGACTCTGAGACAACTAAGGCTTCTTAGACGACGATGTATTACTCTACAGATTTTCTTCAATGAAGTGTTTGTCCTATGTTCAGTATTTGATGGAAGGAACGATTTCTGTCACTTTCTGAGCTGTGTAACTAAGAATAGCACAGCAGCCCCCCCCCTGGGCATGATGAAATAAAGTGCAAACATTTTTCCATTTCACTTGCCGAAAGTTGCTGTTCTATGAACCACACGTTGATTTCCCTTACTCACCCAAACCCATGGCTGTCCTGAACACACTAGGAAGCACAGTGGAACTGGCATGTCCTCCCTACCATTGTCCTTGATTATATGGTCAAGCTACACTAAGTTTTTCTTTCACATCAAACCGCTAGTACCAAGCTTCAATGTCCTTCACACACTAGGAAATACTGAACTGGTAGGAAATTATTTCAGTCTGCGATAACATCAGACCTACCCACTAATTGTTCCCAAATGCAAACTTAAATTTCACACAGAGCAGCTGATAACTAACATGTTTTTACTACACAATCAAGATCTATGCCAGATAATGCTATCCTATGTGCCTTTCGACATACCACCAATTAGCAAGGAAGTTTTTTAGACCTCTATATATAATTCTCTGTATACTATACACTAGAATTTTCCTACACTGAATATCATCAAATGGTTCCATTTGTTCTATTAGAAATGAATGCTACACATGTTAAACTCCTTCAGTACAACTGTTTCAAATGCCATCATCTTCTGTGTTCATCTCCTGAAACACAACCTATGATCACCACCCTTGATAAATCTTCTACTTACATCCAAGCTTCTTTTCAAACACTACCCATAATCATCATCTTCTGAAGTCTTCTGTTTACGTCCAAGCTTCTTTTCAAACACACTGTATGATCACAAATCTTCAGAAGTCTTCTCTCAACATCCACACCTCTTTCAAACGTAATCTGGGATCATCAATCTTTAGAACTCTTTTGTGTATATCCAAACCTCTTCAAACACAAAGTGTCCTCCAAAAATCTTCTGACCATATATTCACCTTGTCTCTTACACTCTTATTCACAAAACAAGAGAGCTGTTAAATAAAATAGTGGGATGGCCTGTTTGAATATACTCAAGTGATGGATGAAAATCACATCAAAATGCACCAGTTAACAACCATGACTACCACTCTGCAATAAGACGGTTTTCAACATCTTAAAATGATTATACACTGACTAGATGGTATATGGCATTTTCTGCTTTTGTCGGAAATTCATGAACATCACGAATGGAGACAATTCATTTCAAAATTACTGGAAATGCATACCAAAGTGGGAAAAAAAAAAAAAAACAGAACAAAACATGCTGAACTCAAATACATGTTGAAGTAAAAATAATGCAGGCTACAAACACTGCACAGTGAAGAAAGGCAAAGACAAAATACATGGTTCAGTGAGGAAAGGCATACTTTGAATACATCAAGTTTAGACAAAATGTTTTGATTTCATAAATAAAGTGACATATAATATCAGAGTGCTGGTTACATCCTGATCTCTATCAGCTAAAACCTCTCTACTGACAGCACAGCTCCCACTGCAGGATAACAAGGATGTACCATCAATCCAGCAGTAGGTAGTAAAGTAGGTCTCTAAAAGTCTAACTAAATTACAATAATAATATAAACATACACAAAATGGAAGGGGACAAACACATACCTCTATCTAAAATTCTTTCCACTGGGCTGTGATACATCCTGAAACTGGCCCAAACTATATCATGATGATCTGGGCATTACTTTCAAAGAACTAGACTAGAGTATCATCATCAGCATGGTCCATATCAATTCAAACCAACATCTTCAGGATTACACAACCAACAATTTCACCATACACATTCGTCACTCAGGTACAGTCCTGCTGTAAACTGTCATTTTGCTAAGAAAGCAACAAAAAGGAATGAATGAAATACTACATTGAATAAATAGTGTAACAAAAAGTATTTGACAAATACACTCTTTGGGCATTTAATCACACAAACAAAAATTGGTTTGTATATATACATACACACATAAGCCATAGTAAGTCACGACACACTGTGACAGTCAATAAAGTCATTAAACAAATATTTATAAGTTTCAAGCCATTTAGCTTTACTGTTCATTAACACTTCTTTGCATCCACAAACAGAACTTGAAAATATTGCACAAACTACCAAACATACATACACACCTCTAGGACCTCCTAATCATTTTCTGGCAGGTTTGCTGAAATTCATGATAAAACGTGTATCATCTGAGTTGCAGATGAAAAATTTTTCACGAGGTAAGGTGAGGGGTGAGTGCAACACAAAGACCACCAGTTACATACAAAGCAAAACAGCCACAGTTCATTACGTACACATGTGTCTGGGGACATATCAACTGAATCTGACGCAGTCGCAAGTCAGGTTGGGAAAAACACAATGAGGTAATAAGGCAAACAGAAATCTGACATGCATTGACCTGGCAAGTCGACAGCAACTACAGTCTTGGGCTCTGAAGGTCAAAGTTTACAGTCATTGCAGACACCAAATGGTCAGGTTACAGTCTGTTGTAGCACCAGTTTGAAACATTTCATCAAGTTCCTGGGCAGGAAGAATGAAACACAGAAAATACCAAAGGACAGACAAGCCATACTGCTGATCATTTTTCTTTTGTATCTCCCCATGAGCACTTTCCCATGAATGCAATTTGCATCAGAATTTTCAATGTGATACTTAGGAATCCCTGCTGTAGGACTCTGGGAACCAGTCTGAACATGATTCTTCAATAACAACTCCTCTTTTTAAATTTTCTCAAGAAGTCTGGTATTCCCTATACATGACATGATGTGGGAAGCCAATACAGAACTTGGAAGTCTGTGTATTCTCTACTCATTACTTAGTACAGTACAGTGCTTCTTATTTGTGTCACTGGTTATATTTGTATCCAGATATACCTATCCTTAAACACAGGCAATTCTACAACATACAGTTTCATAATGTGACTTCAAAAACCCAAACATTATACAAAATGTACACTATAAAATCATGACACCTTCCATGTAACTGACTTCATGAAATAATAAAATTCTGGTCATCAAAAGTGCCAAAATATCCATGATCAATTACTGTTGACAGACACTTACACCCAACATTGGATAACACTTCTATTTTAGATGACATTGTTTTCCTTCAACATAAAAAAAAATTAAAAGGAAAATAATGAAAGTAACATGCATGGAACTACATGCCTCAAACAACACATGAAGATTCATTCATATCATCTTTCTCTCTGTTCTCTCTTCATGCTTTTGCTTTTCTGCTCACGAATAGTGACACATTAATATCAAGGCCACAGATGACAACAGAAAGGGAGATATGACATACCCAACTGGAGACTTGCCATGAGACAAGAAATGGGTTCATTTACTTTTTTTTAAAACTTATTTTAAGTAAAATCCATCCACCAGACAGCACAAACACTGTGGGAATATGTTAGACAAGGGAATGCATAGTACTAGCAAAACTGGGGAGGAACTCACTGAAAGGTAGCACAGGACATGTGAGATTAGCAAGAAAACTATGCTGACAAAACTAATGAAAGCACATCACACACTGTGTTCAATTCAGTAACAACTGACCAGAAGCATGCAATTTCTTTCCCCATCTCTTGCTTCATGTGTGCATTCCAAAGCACCTATATGCTTTGTGTGTGTATTACCATGCACACATACATGCATGCTTTGAGTGCATGTGCCCATGCACACCTAAATGTATGCTCATCATTCACTTTCCTTTCGAGCTCATCTTTTCCCCCCTTTTGTTTATTGAGCTGGCCCACTTTCTGAAACATCTTTGATCATCTTTAAACAGTTTTGTTTTCTTGTGTTCCTCCCCCTCCCCACATTCAAGAGACAAAATGACAGACTATCCTTGCTTGTGAGTTGAAGTAAGATCTGCCAGCAAGATACCATAATTCAAAACATGTGAAAGAAAAGGCAGCTCCACATTACCGCCCGTATAAGGCTTCCATGGATCACAACCTTCTGTCTCTGAAAGCATTTCAAACATCACTTCACGAATTGGACCAGAGTTAGCACTCGGAGCACTTTGTGCTGTCCTGTTCCTTCCGTGTTCTGCTGGCAATAATACATCCAATAATAAGCTCTTGTTTTTGACATCAAATCACTGCCATAGGTCTCTGGAGTCAGAAATACTGCTATCAAGGGGGGCCTCAAAAGAATTTTCAAATTCCAGGATTACATTTATGGCAAATCATATTCATTCTTGTTTCTGGTTCACACAATCGTTTCAAACAGTGAAGCTGGAATATTGTTTCATTCCTGATAATGCTGCTGTTCAGAAAGATGGAAAGCGAATGTCAATTCTTCACCTGCAATATCTCACTGCTGCTTTTGTCATAATTTTCTAAATGGGCAGCAGAAATATGAGACATTGCAAATGGAATATTTTGTACCTTTTCTTGATTTGTTGTGCTGGCTTTTATACTTTGCCTGGTTATGAGATGAGAGCAGCAGAATCTTCAGCATCAGCAACCAACGCTATGCTTGAAACTTGTTTCCTACTCACTGCACAGAATCCAACTTTTACTTCATGGCAATGACTGTGTGTGAACATCCTTTCAGCCTACTGGATAGTGGGTTATGATATGAATACTGAATATATGACAGACCAGAAATGAGTAACTAGATTTCAAGAACTTCAGAAATTCAGCGCCATCAAAATCAGATCAATGAAACAAGCATGCAGGGGGTGAGTCTGACATGAATTCATAATATATGACGAGTCTGACATCAATCCAGATGACATGAATTCAATTCATGCTGTTTGTAGCCCAGCCCACCTCAAAGAAACATTTACTAGGGCTGTCACATCATCACAGTCACTCTCTACACATAATGTTTAAAAAACAAAAAAAAGGACAAAGCCGGCACACAATAGAGAACACCTCAATGCACATCCCGCTCCTGAGTGACAAGAGGCTTTGGGCAATTGGTTTGTACAGTAGACATTGAGACACAGAAGGACAAGGAAACAAGAGAAAAATGAAATATTTAAATAGTCTGAATATAAATACTGTAACTGTTGTCCAACTAACTGCAGACTGCCAGGTTTTACACAGTTGCTTGTTAAACATCAACCTACTGATCCCTTGCAGTTCTTTAGGACTTGAAGGTCAGTCTAACCTGAAGCATGTGTCATTCTCCAACAGTCTAAGACTTTGAATGTGGCACTGAGACAAATTATTAGCATGCTGCTAGCTTCAATTTTGGTTTCTTCCATGAGCTGTTATTGCATGCAGACATGTCCATACATGTTACACACATCTGCATGCCATGAGACTACAGCATACATGGTTCACAGCTAGATGAATAAACAATTAAATAAATAAAAATATACAGATTTGTGAACTGTCTCATGGAGGAGATCTGGCAGATACCTGACTTACACTTTAACCAAACAAGCTGGTAAGGTCTTGTATACCTTGCTAACAATCTTTGTGCCACTACAGTCACTTGCTGTGCATTGCTCTTTACAAGATTCTTGTATTACATTGTATTACAACTGACAGTTCATTTCAATTCAAAAGGCAACTACAGAAAAAAGAAGAAAATATGAATATCTCAATATCCTGGGCATACTTAACATTTTTCAATCTATAAAACTGTGCTGATGACATTGGGCACACTTAATATTTTTCAATCTATAAGACTGTGCTGATGACATTGGGCATACTTAATATTTTTCATCTATAAACTGCGCTGAT
>SDAX010000141.1:34168-46191 GCA_004193615.1 Conus consors
CGCGCGGCGCGATCTTAAGATTGCGCCGATCGGTAATTTGCGCGGGACACATGCAAGATTTTGTTCTTTTGGTCACTCCTCCTCAGCTTCAGATTTTCATTAAATCTCAGGATCAGATGGTCTGCTGGTCCTTTGTCATATGCAAGACCTTCATACCTGACAAAAATTTCTCAGAATTATCCTCTAGACATAAACACTCATGCAAACTTGTAAGCTAGCTGTCAGTTACAAGCATTCAGTATGTGCTGTTTAAAAAGTTCTGTTTTCACCAATCACATCACAGACCTGGTTAGTTTTCAGAAGAATGACTTAAGTCTTCTTCCAAACGATTTAGGGAATCCTGCTATCATGGTTCCAAATGATCATTTACGAATGATGAGTGAGTACACCATGTTATGGCATGGCCAAAATTGCTCCTTCCCCCATCCACCCTTCACCTTTGAACAAGCGTTTGGAAGATAAGCTCCTAATTCCTGCTAACTTATGCAGTTTTTGCTGTGATACAGTTTCACTCTTGATAAACTGATAAGCCAATGAACGACACTGCAGTGCATCATGTGATGATCAGACAGCAGAAACTGAAGATCAGCTTCAAATTGTTAAAATGCTAAAAACTTTGATTCATATTTGTTTAATCAATAGCTATTTAAAATGGGGATGCAAAATTAAAATTGCAAGAAGCAGACATAAAAAAAATCAAGCTGTTGGATCCCCTGTAATCAGTGTTTTGCATTGGTCAAGCTTTCAGTGGAGCAGTCCCAGTATATCGAAAGAGTGACATTTTGTCATGGATATTATATTTTTTGACAGCTGAAACGATAACAGCCAGGAAATTCTAAAAGCTTGAAATTGTGTTGTCAGTTGCGATAGATTTTTCACCTGGAAATGGTGTCCTGTGACAAAGGCCAGAGACACTGTTTCTTGAAACAAACACACACACAAAAAAAGAAACCCAACCCATCTCAACTCTTCCCAGCCCTCCCTACCCATAAACAAATCATTAAGTACTTTCATCAATTATTCAGACTTGCAGTCCGATGTTTTTTTTTCCCCAGCTTGTTTTTTTTGTTTTTGTTGTATTTTTTTTTTTTTTTCACCTTTCCGATGTAGACTTGAGGAAAATGTATCATGCGGTTTTAACTTCCTCAGGCCTCATGTCTGGCATGTAATGTGTCCGTAGATGTGATTTCAATGCTTTTGATTCTGTTCTGGTGTAATGAATGAACTTGCCCTTTGTCCGACATTATGCTACAACTTACCCTTCCAACATAGCATTTTAAAGGGTTTTTTTCCCCCAGTTTCAAGTCCACTTGTCTTGGAGATAGATTTTGAAGTCCATGTCCAGTTCTTTTTGTCCTCTTGCACACACATGAACACGTGCACATACTTACAGAGGTAGATTTTGAAGCACATTTCCATTTGTTTCTCTCCTACTTCTAACAGACACAAAGGCATGTGCACACACATACACACAACACGCACGCATATATGCACATACAGGATGAACTAAAAGCCTTGCAAACAAGTGCTTCCCCAAATCATGTACAACCACAGGCTCAGAAAGAAAAATGCAAACGAGTTGCCAGTTACAACAAGGGATGAGAAGCTGTTTAGAAAAAGCTGTCTCGTTGGGTACAAGCTTTGACAGAGGCCCAAACATCCTACTCCAATGAAATACTTTAGTATAAGAGTTCTTTGGCTTTATGAAACATGGGCCGTAGGTAAATGGCAGAACACTTTAATCATGAAAAAAACGCTAATCGGAATCTTTTTGCTGTAGTAATTGTTTCAAAGGAATTCCAGGTAACTGACTTTTTTCAAAGTCAACATTCAGGGGAGTCTCAAACCACACTTTAAGTCTGCAAAAATGTGTATTTCAATGTCCTCCAATAAACTCCAAGTGCCCCAAACACCTTGGTTTAATTCTAACTGCTGACAACTCACCAGAGAAAGCAGACGAGCTGAACATTGGGTGTTTCAAAGACCTTCAATTTCCAACAGTTCAGCCCATCAAGAACTCTGAGCCAAGACAAGACACACTTTTAAGTTAAGTAAACATCAGTCGTGGAGAGACTTCTTCTCAAATCTGACATCTAAACATCAAAGAAAAAGGTTTGGAAAATAATCGGGGCAATCAAAGGGAAGAACACCTATCTATCAATTCATTACCTGAAACATGCTGATGCTCTGATAACTGATAAACAAGCTGTTGCCAATCTACTGACCTCCACCATTCAACAGAACTCATGCTCAAGCAGACCTGCAGTTTTTGTTGTTGGTTTTAGAAAAAAAAATACATAGAACTTCACTTTAAACAACTCCAATGTGTACAACCTACCATTTTCAATTGGTGAACTGAAATCAGGTCTGCAAACCTACAACATTTCTGCTCCTGGTGTGGATAATATTCATTATCAGCTTTTGAAACATCTCCCAGAGAGCTGTCTCATGACCGTTCTCGAAGTCCACAACCATATCTGGACCACAGGGTGCTTTCTGCCCCTGTGGCGGAAAGCCCTGATCATTCCTATTCCTAAGCCTGGAAAAGACCTTGCCAACCCTTCAGTAGGTTCAAATGATCGTCCAGTAGCTCTAATCAGCTGCCTCTGCAAGCTAATGGAAAAGTTGGTCAACTCCCCTCCGATGTGGAAGCTGGAAACCTATGGCCTTTGGGCCAATGAACAGTGTAGATTCCAGAAGTACCACTGTACTGGTGGCCATTTGCTCCATTTTGAAACCGTCCACATCACATTCATTAATAAATGTGATTGCTATCTTTTTTTGATCTGGAGAAAGCCTGTCGGTATGATACTTTTTGGAATACAGTGCTTATGGATCTTCATAAACTTGGTTTTTGTGGTCATCTGCCTGTTTTTATTAAAAACTTTCTGACTGATCAGCGGTTCCAAGTCCGTATCAGCACCATATCCATAAGCAGGAGTTGGGTGAACCCCCAAGGAGCATTGTTTCTCCTGCTGTGTTCAGTATCAAATTTAATGAGATCGTCATATCTGTAAGCTGGGGTTTCGAGTCCTCTGTGTTTGTTGATGACTTGGCATTCTGTGCAGTTTGAGCCTCATATAACAGAGTACAGCATCGACTCCAACTTTGTGTGGATATAAGCAGACAGTGGGCTGAGGAAAATGGGTTTGCCTTTTTGAGCACCAAAACACAGTTTATCCGTGGCACACATAGATCAGGGTGCTGAGCAGAAAACTTCTCCATCTTTACAGGGCTCAAATCCATCCAAACAGCACTGTGGGTGTTGTAGTCTACGGTTTAGCCAGACCTTACCTGAAAACTCTAGATCCCATCCATCATCAAGGGCTTTTGCTCTGTCTGCGTGCATTAAGCACTACCCCTGTTTATGGCCTGCATGCTGAGGTGGGAGAACCATCCCTCTCAAACCCTTAGCTGAAACTTACCTTGAACTATTCTTTGTGTCTCTCTTCTGACCCCACAAACCCTGCTTATGACTGTTTTCAACACCATGTTCCAGAAGAAATTTCATTCCATTCTTTGGAATTTGTATTCTTCCCTATTTGAACAAAGAGACAGACATTAGAGTTGTACGTGATTTGTCCATTTTCTGATGACCCACCATGGACTTTCTTCACGACAGCGATCCAGTTTGATTTAGCCCTAAATCATAAGAATAGCACTTGCTTCTTGACGTACAAGTCTCTTTTGCCAAACTATCTTTGAAGTTTCCTTCCTTCAGAAGAATTTTCACCATGGCTGAGCTGTAAATCTGAGGAGGGGATGGTCTCTTCTGCATTTTGTGTGAAGGGTCCTTCGCAGAGGTGGTCTAAACACGTTCCCACTGACACCTCTATCAACACTGCTGAGTTGACAGCCTTTGTCCTGGCTCTTGAAATGGTCTCTAAATCCAAACAGATTTCCTCATTTTGTTGGACTCGCTTACTGCTTTACAGGCCATTACCACCCTATCCTCAAGCACCCTCAACTGCTGAAGTTATTTGAACTTTACACCTCTCTGAAATCAGATGGATACAGCATAGTTTTTGCTTGGGTTCCCAGCCATGTGGGCATTCAAGGCAAGGAGTTGGTTGATCAACTTGCCAAGAGTGCCATAAAGAAAGTTAGGCAGGTTGTCTATCCCTCACACTGAAACTCAAGGCCCAGGCTTACATCACAAGACCTGTAGCAAGAGGAATGGAACTGGCCAATGGATAGCAACAGTAAGAAGAAACTGTCTGATGCTGTTTGCCTCCATGATTATCTTTTAAAAAGTGGAAAAACTGCATGGTGCATTCCATGTCATGTACCACTCACAGTGATATATGTATGTTCTTTTTGAGTATTGGGACTTGAATGAAGTGAGACATAAACAGTTTACAGTAGACTCCATGAACACCTTGTTCAGAGATATCCCACTTGATGTGCTCTTTCAATTTCTGAAGGAGACCAACATTTTTCATATAGGGAAGTTTGATGTTTAACGAAATTTCCAATGTGTTTTTAGGCATAGTTTAAAGGGTTGTGTGAATGAGGGTTTGTTTTTTTTTTCGTGACTTGACTTAACGCAGTGATAGCCCTTTCATGGCCCTTTGTGGTCAGCTTGACCATAAGCAGTTTTCGTCACTTTATGAAATGTATAGGCCATAGAGCTCTTTTGTGTCATCTGCTTTGGAGGATGCTCGACAGGCAAAGTCTGGGTATGAGAGACAGAATGAATGAATATTGATGAAAGAACATATGACATGTGAAGGTTGAAATTCCTGCAGGTTAAAAAAACAAATCTAGGATGCATTTTCAAGTAATAAAGTATGAAATATGCTGAGTATTTGGATCAAGACCCCTGGGTTGGAACAGTCTTATCACTATCACTGCACTATAATTTTAATGGTTTTAGATTTTATGTGGTGAGATATATTATACCTGTTATAATCAAATTGAGTTTGCATTATTTTGAAGACATTGTGATGACTTGATATAAACTTTGGTCCCATATCTTTTTGGACCAAGGCCCATTGAAAAAGAAATTCATAGATCTCTGGTTTTTGGTAAGTCTAGGTCTGGTCGCAGATCAAATTGTCATTCTCATGCTGGGCTTGCCTGAAATGTATTTGACAGTCTACAAACAAGGCAATCAAACGAGATTGACCAATGTTGGGAAAGTGTGTGTGTGTGTGTTTTAATTACGTTCAGGACTTTTGCTTTTCAAATTACCCATTGTCAGATTCTTTTCGTAATTCTCATGAGCTAGTCTATTGTCTTTAAACATTTTTCTGTGAAAGTCATATTCATGTTGTGTGTGTGGGTGTATCTGAAGACTGTATTTAGGCAAGTTGAGGTAGATGCAGGCAAACCACTGCCTGAAGAAAAAATTGTGCTTTGATATAAACATTCTATACCATGACATGTATTACTAGTCTTTCAGTTCTCAAGCAGCACTAAGATTTCATGCACCCATGCATATTGTATAGTGTGAATAAAAACTCAGTTGGGAAGCATGTACAGTTTTCCTAAAAACATAGTTTTCTTAACCAAGACAGACTTAGTTTGTGTCAGAATTCTTTATTCAGTTTACTTTCATTCAAAAGATAAAGGGAAAAAGATCCCAGTTTGGTTTCTCATTTTTATCTGTATAAACTAATGGCCTTTTCCTAGTTGGTATGAATCATACCAAAAAACCTTTACTTTGGGAACCCCTAAACTGGTGAAACTGAGGAAGCAAAGGACTTGTACTTTATTTGCAGCCTTTCCAATAAAATAGAATGTCAAAAAAATGACTTTGAGATGACTGCTATGACGTAGCTCCTTATTGTCATGTTGGCAGTTAACATGAACTGATTGACCAGTCACAAAGGAAATACATTAAAGAAATGTCATCCCAGGGATCATATGTGTGATTTTTCCAGGTTCACATCATTGCACCTGCTTTCACAGTGCTCCATATCAAGACGTGGCATTATCAAGTATTTCAAGAAAGGAATACTCCAACATCATGTCGTTCCCATCATATAGACGTGAGTAATCCAGAGTTCATATTTTTTTTTTTGTTGATTCAATTTTCGCTTTTCTTTAGCAGTATTTATTTGTAAAACTTACTCCAAATCTAAGGTCAAATACGAAAGGGGTTGGAAAGTAACAGTAGTTTTACATGTAAGTTGTGTAAACGAGTGGGGATTGTAAAGTGCTTAGAGCTTAGTCTCAAGCCAATGATAGGCGCTATGTAAGTATTCATGATAATAATGATAATAATAATGATGCAAGTACAAAACCAACAGGTCGGTTTTCAACAAATGCCATGGCTGGAGAACTGTCCTCAGATCTGAGGATTTCCGAGGAAACAGCCGGACTTTAAGAAGCAGGAAAAACAAACATCAGAAGAATAAAAATGCCTGCTGAAAAAAAAAAAATCACAAAATGCTGTATTATGCCGAGACCATGATAACCAGTTCATCCATTTCAGGTTTCCATGATTCTACATGTATATAAGGCAATGTCAGTGATGGCTGTCAGTGTGTCATGCTATGTTGTGGTACTTCTGTATGCATTAATCAAATCGGTTAAGAGGCAAACAGATATGGGTGAATGCAATTCATCCTGCTTTTTTTGTGCTTTTGCATCATGTATATGCTTCATCTTTTGGGGTGAAGAAGGCAAGGATGTCCTTCTAGTCATGAATTGTAAATTGGGCAAGATGTTTGAGGAAGGAACAATTATCAATTATTGGAAATGGGGACGAGCTGAAAAAACTACAAAGAGTCAAAAGTTTTGATGGGCAGTTTTCAACTTGTATTCGGAAAATAAACAAGCTGGGAATGGCACGTTGTTACTTTGTTGCTTTGTTTAAAAGAGCTGGACTACACCATTTGTGGTTTTTACAACACTCTTGGAACATATGCACTGCAAGAACATGTTGATGTTTCAAGTGCACTAGACTGCGGTCAGAGCGGATTTCCAGTATTTGTTAATCTGATTTATGATCTACTTTTTTTTTTTCAGGAAGCTTGGGTTTTATTTTGACTCTGTGAGAAACTCTGATAAGTGATAACTGTTGTGGTGGGCTGGGTTGTACACAACAAAAAATGAAATGCATAACAATTGTGTCTGCATGCGATTTCTTTCATTATCAAGTCTATGACTGACACAGATTTTTAAATGGCAAAAAAAAAAAAAAAAAAGAAATGTATTAAATTCAAGTATGGATACCTCTTTTTGGCTTCTTTACATGCTGCATAGTAATTTGCTGATCATGGAAGACTAAAAACGAGTCTTCAATGCTGCTGAAATTCCATACCGATTGGAATATGGTTAAGCAATAAGAGATTTCAACAACGGTGGAAAAGGTTCACATACAGGAAATTCTGTGATAGAAATCGAAGAAGACATCCCACATATCAAGTTTCACTGTTAAAATCCTGTCAGTGAAGGTGCTCACATTCATTATTTTTGCTAACACTTTACTAACATTGGAACTGGGATCTGCATAATCTTGAGAGTATATTTTAAACTTAATTATTATCACTTTCTTTTCTTATCTATTTATATCTTCCTCAGTGTATCTATGTGCGTGAGCCAGTCAGAGCACATTCATGTGTGTGTATAATTATTTTCTAGCAGTAATAAATTGTGACCATCTGAACGTTTTTGTGACCCCCTGAAAATTTGGAACAAGTTTTTCTGATCGAGTCTGACCCCATAATTTTTATTTATTTATTTATTTTTTAGGAAATAAGGATTACTGAGGATATAAAAGTAGAAATAAAAACAAAAAACAAAATAATGTTTGCTGGTCAGAGGTGGTTTCAGGTTTCATTTTTGTGATAGGAGTTACCACAGTTTTGTTAGATTTTGTTTGAACTGCAAATTCAGTGAAATTGAGCCAATGTCTGTTTTGTTTAGCTTTGTTTTTGTTTTGTTTGTTGAATTTAGTCCCTTGGTTCAAGATAGTCTCAATGGTGTATGTATGTTGTTGCCATTTGGTTTTGATAGTTTGTCACCATAGACCAGACCTGACAAACAAACAAGAATCCCCATTTCTTTCCCACCCCAAAAAAGGGAAGAAAAGGAAGTTTCTGGAAGTGTAAAGCGATGTGAATCACTGAATTGGTCATCATGTTTTAGCCTTCTCGCATATATGTATTACAGATGTCATGGCTTGAAAATGACATTACTTCAGTTGCTGACAGATAACAGTCCCCTCCCCAAGTTTAAACTTGCAGAGGCAAATCGTGTTGGGGGTTGAAGTCAGGGTAAAAAGGTAAAAGATGGTGGGGAATGGGAGTGTGGATGGATATTGTAATTCATCAAGAGATGGAGTATTTGACGCAAGTTACTACTTTCATACTATTCATAATATGTTTAAAAGAAAAAGTGAAGGTTGGCCAGGTATGCCGTCTTCAGATGAGCATAATCCACTTACACTGTTCATTTGATATTGTGCTACTCAGCATTATCCAATAAAAAGCTTGTTCAACAGTTTTTGCATATTATTCATTACAATGAAAAGGCACCCTTTAGAAAAAAAAGGGAAAAACAGCAGCAAAAAACAAAGTGGGCGGCTGGATACACTTTGGAATCCTCAGGATCAGACGACTAAGATTTATAAAACAGTATTCAATGGGAGCCTTGATGAAGAGCAGGGAAGTCTACAAAAGACACCAGTTAGTGTTTTTTTTTGTTTGTTTGTTTTTTTTTCCATGCTGCAAGTACTGTGGGGAATTCTCCATTAGTAGATTTTAAATGCACAAGTCACAAGTATGAAAATAGTTAATAGATAGTGTGATGATGATGTTCATTTAATTGGGCATGCGTTTTATTTCTTTTGCAGTTAAATTGCAGTCTGAAAAACGAAAGAGCATCAAACGCAAACGACCTCAGCTCTATCTTGATTTGGACTACAATGAACCCATGCCTGATAAACAAACGGTGCTTTATATAACTGAAAGAATGCTTAGGACATATCCAGAGGAAAGATATGGAATGCCTCTCCTATGTTATGTTCTGTTGATGAACACCATCAGACTTTTGGAGAAGAAAAGAGTGCTTGACTTTGATCTTGCTCCAGAAGAAGTGGTAAACGAGTTGGCTGAGTTTCCAGTGGCGCAGTCCAGACAGGAGAACTTATCCAAACAGGAGAACTTGCCTAGTATAAATTCTTTTTTGTCTGCCAGTGATGTTAGCGATTATTTCAGCCATATTGAATACTGCAGTTCAGACCCATGGCCGAGTGATTCTTCAACAGAGACAGACAGTGGAACGGCATCTGTATTTGGGGGACCAGACTCAATTGAAATGTTACCTGTTGAGTTAGAGCTGTTGAACTATGGGAACAGCTATTGCTTTGAAGATCCAGGCAATAGTCACATGACAGAGTCTTCATCACAAGAACTATTTACCTCTCAGGATGGCTCTTGTTTAGGAAATCAGGGTGGCAGTGATATGACAGAGCTGTTACCTGTAACGCAGCTTGCTCAGTCTCAGGACTATTCGCTCTCTGATGTTCAGAGTAGCTCTTTTTCTTGCATGTATTCCTGTACGCAACTGGATCTTGAAGCATCCACATCCACTTCGGTGGAAATGAATTTTGATGCTACAATGCCTGTGTCTTCACCAGTCTCTTCAGATGTATATCCCATTCCGTCAACGTCAGTGCCATATGTACAACTAAATCCTGAAGCATCAGCTTCGTCTTCATCAGAAATGGCTTTTGATACCTCATTCTTGCCGAGTATTCTACCACATTATTACAGTGGGCCAACTCCATTTAACGTTATGGATTACAACAGTTCATCTCCACCTGCCCCCACAGGTCATGACCCATCTGTAAACCTTGTAGCAGAAAATGAGAATAGTGTATCTTCACAGGGGCCTAATGACAGTGGCCTGAACCTAGCAGAAGCAGATGCCAGCTTATTTTTCAGTGATCCAGAGGAAATGAACATGATTGACAGCATGGACTGGAATGAAACGGCTGATTAAGTACAAATTCAGAACAAAGCCCACACGCCTTCTGCCTTGCAAGGGCCACTTTTGAGCATGGCATGTTCAACGTAAGTGTAAGGGTTGGGGGTTGAAACAAAACACTGTTTTTGTTGGGTTGGTTGGTTGGATTTTCCCATTTCAATCCAACATTCTTTCAAAGAGTAGACCAAGTTCTAGTTCCTAGCAGCAATTTCGTTTGCAGACTTTTGGGGTGAATCTTTGCGTTGAATACTGCCTGTTGCTCTTACACCCAAGATAAGCTCGTGTCCCTTCAGCCTAGGTCATGATTCTCCAGAATACAGCTCACAACTTCTGCACATAATGAAATGGCTCTTCCACACAGGACATTCTACTTGTACTTCCATCAAGGATACAGTTCATGACTCTTTTATCTACATCCAAAACAGATCCAGATCGTGTGTCTTCCAGCTAGGAGACTGCTTCATACTCTTTTTTTCCAGGACCTGTGCAGGAAATATCTTAGTCTCTCTTCAGTCCTGTTTTTCTAGTCTTGCACCCAAGATTACCTCTCCTTGTCATTGCCCCGAAGCTTATCTCTTGTTCTGTAGAAAGACATTTGAATTTGACAGTAACACCAGGCACGAATGAGATGAAGGTGCTGCAGATGTTTGAGTATTTACTGGCCAGGATCCTAGATGAGTGTTACATCATATATGGCATTGGTGAGTGTGGTAAATATTGATTGTAGATGCTGCTAGTGAATGAGTGCATGTGAATTTTTAAAGACACAAGCATAAGAAATGAAAATACCAGCTTACAAAGTCATGCATTTACAAGTGGATGCAGACTGATGTTCGATAATTTATTGAACTTCATCGATCATAAATGGCAGCTACTGTGAAACCCAAAAACAGATCTATGTATTGACTGTTTGCAGCTGTGCTAGAATTGCAAGTGTTATCCTTTCACAGTTTTGTGCTTTCAAGAAGCCATAGACACCCAGCATCCTTGTCAGTGATAGTGTGTCCCAAGATGTGCATTGTGGCAGCAGGAAAACATGAGAACTAGTCTCGTCTCAAGTTTCTGCTTGTTAAAACTGACAAAGCTGCCTCGTTCCCATAACCATGTGTCAGGTCAGATAAGTTGCCTGACATGATCATGATCAGTTTTTATCATGACGAGGTTCACTCTTCTTTGTCATGGTACTGTTAGATGAGTTTGTGTAAACGTGAATGTGTGTGTGCATGTGCATTTGGGTATGTGTTCAAGTGTGTGCACGTATGGGTATCTTAAGGAAGTTGGGGTTTTGATGGCTCCTGAAACCTCAGGGAAAAACAAACAAAAATCAACTTATCAGGGCTCTGTTACACGTCATTCAGAGCTCAGGAGGGGTTGCTTTTTGTGATTTATAGATTAATTTGAAAGGCTGCCCATGGTCAAAAGGTGTGGAAATGGTGCCGTTCGCCAAACTGTGAAAGAGATGTGCAGACAAGCATCAGTCTGTGACAGGAGTATGCATAGTAACCCTTGGTGCTGATTATATCAAATGTTTTAAAGCTGCTGCTTGCCTATAACTAAATTAGCTAGAGTAACCTGAACATCATGTCATGCATTATCCAAAAGAGATGTGAAAAAAAATTGATCTGATCATGTCTGGAATAAGGTAATTGAGGTCCCGCTGAATTTTACATGACCATTTGTTTTATATTTTAAAGTGATTGGATGGTAACATAGTTTCTATTAAATGCGTTTCATTGTGGAGGTTGGTGTTTTAAAGAACAGTACAGTGCCTTTTTATCCCTGCTGCACCATGTGTATGGCTTCTCAGACTGTTCAGGTATTCAGGTAAATTCATTAGGGTATTGTTATGTGATGATTGTTAGAGATCATTTTTACAATTCATGCATTCTGAGTACGCTTAAGTATTGATGTGTGTTTAGTTTTAGGATTCCGTTTTTCAGGATCAGGGGAAAATGTTTTAATTATATTATTCTACTCCATTATGTTTTCTTTATTTTCATTTTGCTGTTCGAATAATCGAGTTATCCCTGGAATATGGGCTCCAGAATAAGCTCCACTAAAACGCCTTGCATGGGATAAGTGCA
>SDAX010000156.1:14110-25053 GCA_004193615.1 Conus consors
GCACATACATGTGTGTGTGTGTGTGTGTGTGTGTTTTGTGTGTGTGTGTGTGTGCTTGAACTTTAACTTATTATATACTTCCCTTTCAAAAAAAAAAAAGAAAAGAAAAAGGAAAAAAGTTCTAACTAAACAAATTTTTTTTTGACAAGTGAAACTTTTACAGCTGCATGCATTTTACTTTTCTGCTCAATAGATTTGCTGTAGTTTGGCTTAGAAATGGTGTATGTCAGCTATCAATGAAGTCATGTTTTCTTTCTTCCTGACTGCTGTATGTATCCATTGGATATCTGAATGAATGCAAAATTCTACATATATAACACATTTGTGTAAAAATACAGAAACCCACACTGAAGTTGGTATGGGAGTTTTCCATAATAACTGCATAACAAAGCAACCAGTCATGCTGAAATCTACTACAAGGAGATGCAAATTAGAGGAGCCAAGACAACAAAACGGAAAACTATGAAGACAATGAATAAAGTAAAAGAGAAGAAAATGAAAAAAAAAAAATCGGTTCTACAAATTTTAGCAATGAACTCTTGATCTAAAAGCTGAATTCAAATGCATATAAATTCTTATATCACATTTATTTCATTTATCAAACAGTTAATCTATACAGGTAGAATAAATGGCAACAGGCTTTGTCCATTATTTTCTGAATATCAAATATCAATCAAGTCAAACAAAATATGTACTTTCTAAAAATATCTTCTTTTACATTTTTTTTTTTTTGACATGGTTTCCATAAAAAAACTGGCAGAAACTGATTATGATGTGAAGTAAGTTCACCAGACAGGTAACAAAAAATTAACACTAATCAAGATATTGTGTTGAACGATAAAATTTGCAGTAGCACATTGTTCTCCCCTTAAATCAACTGAGAGTTGTTTTTGCCTTAACCTACTTGATGTTTTTCTAACATTTAATTTGAAATACCATTTTAGTTTCATGCTATGGCGTGAGTTGATTTTTTTTATGAAATTAACACCAAAAAAAAAAAAGAGGAAAAAAAGGCTAAAGCGCATGAGGTGTAAACTTTTTAAAGATGATTTTATCTGATCAGAAGCAATGGAATCAAGTTCAACAACCACACTCCCCGGTCCTGATATACAATCTCCCCAGCAAATGAATATAATATATCCCAAGTGACAACATTCTATCTTTAAATTCCCAAGAGCATCATCATGCACCAAAGCATCTTCCAAATGTCACTCTTTAACGCAACAAAGCTTGATTCATTTATTCTGCACCAGCTTTGTGTATGCCTCCTTTTTTTTTCTTTCTTTTTCTTTTTTCAATTTAACAATTCTTTGAATCTTGAAGAAAGACTCACAGAGAGACAGACAGACAGAGAGACAGACAGAGACATAGAAAAAGACAGAGTGGGTTGGTACAGGACTGTGTTGGAATGTGGTGGTGGATGAGTATGTGCATGTATGCATATATACTCTTAAATTTAACGTTAATGAATTTAGGTGATTACAATAACCCACCCATCCCCACTCCCCAAGGGGAAAAAAAAGGCAGAATGATTTCAACACAGTATGACCATTAATAAAGAACTAAAGTCTAAATTCATGTAACATCATAACATTACCAAGCAACAATGCCCTGTTATAGAAAATAAACACAGTAATTGTTAAAATAGTATAACCATTTCAGTAGTCCACTGTAACCATTTGATTTTTGTTGTTCACATACAACCTCATGTTTTCATTCAACTTTGTTTTTAACTTACAAGTTTAAGTCTACAGATCAAAGAGATACTGGATCTGAGGTTCCATCACTGATATACCAGGATGAAACCTTAAAAAAATCGACCAATAGAAATACACTTGCATGAATATTCAAAAAGTCTTTTGAGCGTCATTTTCTGATTCCTGAGGGTTAAAGATACAGATTTCTTCAACAGCGGGAATTAGAGTCTTCTTCCAATTTTGGCAAAAGAGGGATGAGGCAGAATGCAGTGGGTCTTCCAATTCTGATATAAGTGGGCGAAGAAGGGGGGGGGGGAGGATGTCATCCACATGTCAGCAGTGGTTTTACTGGCTGACGCAAACATAGCTGAAAGTACAAGCAGACTCGCTTCAACAACAGTGTCTCCCCCAGGCTCATTTGACCATACTGTTCTTTTTAGAGCCTTTGTAGGGGCGAAAGTTTGTCACAAGACTACATGTGTGCACGCTCATGGGCTGAGAAAGGAAATAACTGTGACATTTCCCTGTTGTGTTTGGTCCGCTACACTTACTGCAATATGATATTACTGACAGGCCAGTGCATTCATATTTGAAAACTAATATGCATCACAACAATGCACAGAGTGACATTCCTAATATGTCAGAGTTGAACTTATTAATCTTAATATGTCAGAGTCGAACCAATGTGATTCATTTCCATGTATACGTGCATCTTTGAAAACACTGAGTGAGGGTCAGTTACTGTGAGTGTTTGTGTATATTCAACAGGCATGGTAAGGCACTTTAAGGTGTCTAAAATCTTCTACAGAAATATACCAAATTATAACATTACTGTTACTATCAATACAATTATCATTATTACTATCAATATAATTATCATAATCTTGTCACTTTGAAATAAGAACTAAATAGAGCACCAGTTTCCTGGTTGTCCGAGAGGGACACACAAGTCTAAATTTTGAGATGGCTCACAATTATTTTGAGTAAATTCTTTCAGCTATGTATTCACAATCTTAGTATGATCTTATGGTTGAGTAATTTATATAAACTGGTCTTCCGAAACTTCTAAAGTGGATGAAGAATTAATGTAGTTTTTTTTAATTCCATCATTTCCTTCGTAATAATCATTCCACAGTGGAACAGAACCGATGCAAATTTTCATCATGAAAAGGTACACATAAAGCAAATCAAAATACCCTGCAATAAAAGTTTTAACACTTCCTAAAACCCTTGTCAAGCGCTCGAAAATAAAACTTTCTTCCACAAGTCAATCTGATATCTAGAAAACACAATGAGAAATGCTCAACTGCATTAACTTCCCAGCCCCAGCACATGAAGATGTCTTTGCAAGTGCCACAGACCCCTTAAAATCATGTTCCTATTTTTCATTTGGAGGAACACAGAATGGAGTTTTTCTTGTTTACAGTTTCATTTCTTTTTCATGAAATGGAAGGCAGATAGCCATATACTAATTTGGGTGAAACATTCCAATTTATTTTCAAAGACCGTTACGACACATCCAATAACCGGAACAAGATTATGAATGAGACTTTGCAAGTCTGTTGTCTGGGATAATATGAAGATTCACTGTATTACATTCAAACAATTGTATTTACTATGGCCGAAGATTCCAGATTTCGCTACTACTCTTAGATCAGTATCACTATAAGACTTTGGAAGAAAGTTGTAAAGATCGTTGCCTCTGGGAAAAAAAGAGAAAAAATAAAAATAAATCATTCAGACAGCCTTAACTGTAAAGTACTTACAACAGGGAAAACAATAGTAGTCAATCAAGTTAAGAACTGAAACTGAACACATACTTATACTGTTCAAGGTTTCACCTGCATTTAGGCTAGTGCTTGTTTGTATATGCATTTGTGCACATGTGTGCATACATGTGTGTGCTCACGTCCATTTGTCTATGTCTCTATCTACCTGTGCATGTGTGTATGTACCTATGTATGTAAGCATGTGTAAGTGTGCGCCTCTATGCAGTTTGTATGGGCATACATTTACAAGTTTGAATGCATCCACATATTTGGCACATATAACCCTGTTGTCAGTGACCTTTCAATTCCAGGATTACAACCCAAACCAAAAAATTCATTCAAATGTAATAATAATCCTTTATCAATCTCATGTGCATGCAGTGCTGCACCTTTTTCTTTACACATAATTACTATTTCATCCACTGACTTAATCTGCCCATTTACAACTCAGCAGTGGCCTCTCTTGTACTGACTGTTGGATGAATACATGGGATTACCAATCCTTGCCCTTGCCTGAGAGTAAAATATCTGGCACAGCTTTATTACAATTATAAACTTCTTCGTTTTTCTGTTTTGTTCTTTGTTGTGTTTTTTGTATTTCACATTTTCTGTTCCCTCCTCCAAAGCATTATTCCTGTAACACACACTCTGGCTCCCCCATACCAAACACAAACCCAGGAATGTCCTGTCACAGCCTCACCATCACAATCTACAGGAAGCAATCGGTATCAAGTTAACAAACAACACACTGCACTGTGGCCCAGTCCTATCAGTGACGCCTATTCTGATCCAACATACACAAGGACACCAACTCCTCAGCTCCCTGCTGATGATACTAGATGCCACACTGCACAGCGTGCATGAGCAACCATCCCCCTCCAGAGGGCACCTCCATATCCATCCAGAACAGTATGTGCCCATACCAAATGACTTTAAAACGACAATTCACCCTACGCACGGACATGGTGATCAAATGAAAGCTGGGGTCATCTCAAGAGGAGGCATGAAGGGCCACACCAAGGGAGATGTGGTTTTTCTGATGATCAGTGGTGTGTTATAATTCAAGCATTAGCATCACTTAACGATGGTTTGTTTCCCATGTGGATTATTTTTCCATTTGCAATGTGGCCACTGAATTCAGACTTTTCATAAGAAGAATTAAAACCAGTTTTACACCTCCACTACCAACAGCACACACACACACTAACAATACAGACAAAAAAATACCCTCCTGGTTACATCATTCTACACAAACACAACACACAGAAACACACTATTCCGCCTGGAATAGCCAACATACCAACTGGCTGGACTGCAGACGGCGGGTTATCTAGGTCGCCACATGCAGTTAGAGTGGAGTTATCAACATCAGCATCAGCACACCCACTGTCATTATTGTGGCTAACAAAACTGGCCCCTGACAGGAGACAAGAGGCAATGCTGTGTCACACATCAACACCACATGTGCTTTGCAGGCCATGGACACAAACAATCAACAACAAATGGCAGTAACATTCCCTGAGTCAGCCCATAACTAAGGGACCGACACAGACAAATCAATATCAAAAGGCAGGCATAATCACAGAGTCAGACAAGAACTATGGGACTGACCTAGACAAATCAACATCAAAAGGGAAGCACAAAAACCAGAGTAAGATCAGAGCTGTAAGAAATGAACTGACACGACCAAGCCAACATCAAAAGGTAGGCACAACCATAGAGTCAGTCCTGATCTATGGCACTGACACAGACCAATCACACTGACAGGCAGACAAGACAGACCCGACCTACAGTCAAATACAGGTGAATCAACATCAAAAGGCAGGCACTGTCTGAGAGAAAATAAAAAGTAAAGGACAACACAGACAGATCAACTTTCAGGGCTCCCACTGAGAAAAAACAAATACAGCTGATATTCAGGGGGGTGGGAAGGGGGGGCTGGAGGGAACATACTGCCCAAATTTACAGGGAAATGGGACTGGAAGCCCCCAGCATCAAAAGACAAGCACAATCCAGTCAGCCTGAGTACAGGGACTGGAACACACCAATCAACAGCAGAAGGCAAGTCACAATCGTAAAGTCAGACCAGAACTGACAAACCCACATGGATACTCGACACCCAATGGCAGGCACCATCACACAGTCAGACAAAAATGAAGAGGCTGATACAGACCAGTCAACAGCAACTCGCTGGCACAAGTACAGTCAGCCTAGTCAGGCCAATGACACATCAACATCAAACATCAACATCAAAAGCCAGATTCAATCACAGAGTCAATCAAAACTATCCGACAAAGACAAATCAACATCAAAAAGCGAGCACAATCATCCAGACAGACCAGAAACAAGAAAATTACACGGATAAATCAACATTAAAAGGCAGACACAATCACAGAGGGATCAACATTGACAAATCAACATCAAAAGTCAGGCACAATCATAGCGAGTCAGACCACAACTAAGGGACTGACACAGACAAGTTTAACATCAAACAGCTGACACAATTATAGTCAATCAGACCAGAACTAAGGAACAGACACAGAAAGACTAATATCATGTACAGGCACAGACCATTCAGTAACACAAGACTAGCAAAGGTTACCAAAAGGTCAGGACAACAACGCAATTTCTTCTCAAACTGAAACCATAGCACCTTACATTGAGAAGTGCCCTATCTGGAGCAAAATCGGCCTTGACTATCAACAGTGTAGACCAACTAAAACATGATTCAGCTCCATGTAAATACAGATCAAAACACAAATCATTCAGTGTGCACATCAATCTAACACACACACACACACACACACACACACACACACACATGACAGACATACAACACATGCAGACTTTTAATTAAGACTGACATTAACAGAAGGTAAAATCTGGCTCACATGTACTCTATAAATTCAGACATCAAAATCAACACTAGCATGGTCATCGTCAATCACGGTGCCAAAGTATTCATGCTGTCTGTATGAAATGACACTAAAACCAGGTCATGGGAAAAGAAATTAGCAACTACAAAGCTGATTCTGAGATGGAGATAAACAAAATGACAGTTCAGAAACAGAAAAAGAAAGATGTTAGCTATGACCAGTACCTAAAAGCAGAAGAATAATTGGTAGGTTAAGAATGAGAAGTGGTATTTGCTTGTGCTAGTCAAATGACTTTAAGCGCATGATCTATCAGGCCTCCTTTCTATTGTCATTTACATTAATCAAGAGTGCTGCTCACCTGGAGCAATACGTACTGATTCTAAAAGGTAATACTGACAACAATGTGGAAATTGACCTTAACAAATATTGGTTGATTTATCTTCAACATTACCAACTTAAGATTACTTCTCTTTTGATTCAGCATGTGATTGTGCTTACCGTGTGTGTGTGTGTGTGTATGTGTATGAGAAGGGTGGGGGATTTTCGGTGTTGGAGAGATGACGGGCAGGGCTTACCTTTTTATTAATCTATGTGTTTAAGCACTTTTTTCCTTCATGAGAAGTGTGACTCTTCTGAGCTTAAGATCAAACTGCAAGCGCAGTAAAAATGGAATTGATAGAGTATCCCTTTTTTTTTTTTTTTTTACCCTTTCAGCTGCTTATCAGTTCTGTTTATAGAAAGAAAAGCTTAACCCATGTAGATGTGCATCTCTGATGCCATACTTAGTCACCTAATGTGTAACACAGCTGATGGGAATTTGACACAAACACACAACATCTGACAGTACACATTTATATGTAGGTCATCGTATGTAATTCCATTTTCAGCTGGAAAAAAAAATAGTGTACAGACTTGGTACAATCAACAAGAGTGTTGTGGCTGACCCCACTTAAACTATGCTCTCTACCAAAGGAATTTGGATTGGTGCACTGAGAACCAACCACCTGACCTACAGCAATGACAGCAAATGTTTAAACAGACCTGCTTTGAACTGAATTAAAACAGAGGTCTCTGGTAAAAGACCATCGACATCAAAATGTGATCATCTTAATGCGGTGTTGTGGACTGACTCAGTTTCAAACTCTTTGCTATTTCGATCAAAAGATGTCATGCACAGAATGCATCACAACCAAAGTTCACATTCCTCACCAACCCAGCAAACTTATAGTTTTGGTCTGATATCATCTTGTCTTCGAAGACTTGACAATTTTTCAACGGCAAGAATTCATATTTTGCACACACACACACACACACACACAAATCCACACTAAAAAATGGATAACACAGTGTGTGTATATGTGCAGTTGTGTGTGTGTATGTGTTTCTGCATGTGTGTATCTCATATAATTATTCTGTGAATTCATATGTACCGAAATGCAGTTGCTGTTATCTGCTCTAGATTGCATGCATGTAAATGCTGGTTACATATTTAGTCAACATTCTTTCAATGATTAACTGGGACCCGATGCTTCTTGGGGAAAAACCTGGCATGTATTAAAGTTGGATTTTCTATTTCCAGAATAATTATCACAGATGGGTGCAAATGCTTCCTTCTCAGGAATAGCAACGATAAGGATCATAATTTCAAACTAAAAAGAATTTCCTCCCTTTATGCAATACTGCCCTCACCATGTCATTCAGTGCGAATAAAATCCATCTGATGGGACTGAAGGCATCACATAACAAGGCTCAAACACCAAAGTGAAATTCTTAAGGAGTGCAGTGTCAATACTGGTTCACAGCACACAACAGGATCCACTTTGGGGAACAGAACACTGAAAACAGTGCCAGATTCAGAAAGAAACACAGACAGCATTACAACACACCATTCACGACAAACACATCCTGATTAAACTCAGGCTGGGCAGATCAACACTACAAAACACACTGACTGGTCAGTAATTAGTTTCACATCTGCAACCTTCCTTAATGTCAAGAGAATGTCAGAGAAATAAAAGTTGAGAAATATAAAGCAGAGGATCCACAACATAAAACAGTATCCAAAGCACAACAGACCAAAGTACCAACAGATCAAATCAACATAAAAAAAAAAGTTCAACTCAGCAAAAGCATACCAATCATCTCATTCACTCTCTCTCTCACACACACACACACTCAAGACAAAAACAACCAATAAATTTTTAAGAATATTGTACCCAGATATTAAACTTTGTTCTACAATTTACACAAATGCAAAGATGTCTCTCCCACAAGCAAATGCACACTCTCTCACTCTCTTACACACGCACACACACACACACACACACACACACAGAGTGTCCAAGAGTCTAACACAAGCCTTGCTCCTGCTTCTGTGAAATTCTCTGCGCGAATGACAGTACTACAGCTTCTTCAGGACTGCTGCCTGCACACCCACAGTGTTGCACCTAGCAACCTAACCATTTGACCACTGATAGTTACTGACCCTACAAGACTTGGTAAAAATCTGATGATGGTCTGTTCTTACGTCATCCTGTTGTTTCGTTTCAAAATAGCCCACAGATCATTGGGGCATCCCCTACCCCGTCTTTCTCCCAGAGTTGTCATCATGTAAAAAGTCAGTCCTGTTATGAAAAAATAAAACAGCAGACATAGGCACAATATCTACGATAATATATAGCTGAACATGATCAATAAAAATATCCCTTAGGGGGTAAAAATTTGGCCATGGTTAGTGTGCCGGGTATTTTGTTTCCTTGAAGTCAAGCAGATTTTTTTTTTTAAATCACTGGAGAGGAAAATAGGACTACAAAATGGAAAGCTTGGGCCTATTCCAGTGGTTACATATTCCAGCCAAGTTCACTCAGACAAACCAAAAGACTGACAAACAATACTCTGTTCAACTGCTACTGCAAGCAGAATGAGAAACCAGTCAATAAGGAAAAAAAGATTTCTTCTTACCTACCTATCCAAATAGATGACTTACATCACCACTGGGTGTGAAACAACGCCATATATCAGGTTCCTCATAAAAAGAAAGATTAAAAATGGAGAGCATGGAGTCAAGTCTTGCCTTTAACGATCTGGCCAACAGGAGTAGTCTCCCCTAATTGAGTTCATACTCGATTCGTTCCAACAGCCTGAATCAGTTTTTCCCCTTTTCTTTGGTGAGAAACATGCCCTCGACTGATCTTCTGGAGTTCAGTTTCTGTCACGGATTCTCTGAAGCAGTCTTTAAGTTGGCCTTCCCCTTTCAGGAGGAAAACACAAAGTCTTGGGAAATGAAAAAAATACCAGAAAACTGCATTTGTCTTCGCCATTACAGTCACAGTTGTCACAGAGCACCTTGCGTTTATCAAGTAGACCAGTGTTTTTTGTCCTCATGATACTTCCACGGCTGGCTCGTTGGGTTGAAAAGCTGTTTCTGACCTAGACCTTCATAAAGCTCCGTCAGCTGCTCTGGCTTTTCTCCCTTCTTTCCATGCAATTCATGAGGGAGCTGGCCTGGTTCAACATGACGTTTAATTTTTGGCTCTCGTCTTGAATGTCTTGACTATCTGCCAGTTTTGGCAAGGGCAGTGACTGACACTTCCTGCTTCACTGTTGAGCCTTTGGTTCCTTACGGTCCAGTGGAGGCAAGCCAACATCTCTCCCGAAGCTGAGAGAGTGTCGGATTATCATAACGCTTTTTCTTTTTTTTTTTTGCAAGCCTTTCTGACTCCAGCTCCACTCATTCCAGCTATCCACAAGTGACTGCTGTCCATCCCGAAAAAATACAAACCATTACAGTCACACACTGGCATCTACAGTATGAACAGTCATCCAGACATGCATTATTTGTCCTCACACCTCTGTCTCCAGTTTAATTTCCGTCTCTGTTTTTCACGATCCGTTGTATTGAAACTTGGTTCGTGGCCTTCCCATACAGTTTCCATTCCATTTCCATTTTGCTCCTAACTCAAGGGGATAAGCAACTGTATATCCTGCGTTTTATATACTGTGGATCTCTGGGTTTGTGCTGTATTTAGTTTTTGCTCTTCAACAAGTTTGTGACCAGTCTGTCCTTCAGGAATTCACATAACTCTGATGATGTTGGTGAATTTTCTGCACCTGCTCATCTTAGCTTTTCTTCATTTCATGTCCACTTCTCAAGGTCATGATTTTGTTTGTGCGAAGAAGAATTCATTACGATATCAGAAGTCGAAAAAGGAGTATAGAGATTTTGGCTCCATTAAGGCTTCTGTCTGGTGCCTTCTACCATTCAGAAATTCCCCTTCCATCAATGTCTAGGAGATATGGGGGCCTGGACTCTATTACCCTTCATATCTTCTGCCCATTCTTTCTCTCAGTACGAGGCCTTTTCTTCGGACACTGTGGTTAAAGCCTGTGTTTTGGGGACGTTACGAATTTCCTTTTGGCCCCCCTATTGACAACAGTCCAAGTGTGGACCAGGTTCCTGACACACAGAGTCATCGAAGCCTGCAGTTCCTTCTGTAATGGTCCATTTGCTCCAGGAAAGTGCCTTTACTGAAAGTAATTCCTCCTTGTCCCTTAAATGTCTTAGTCTTCCTTTCCTTGGTTCCAAGTAGTGGGTGGGGGTG
>SDAX010000170.1:39518-49833 GCA_004193615.1 Conus consors
CACAAACACACACACACATGCACACACACACACACACACACACACACGCACACACACACACACACACACACAAAACAGTGGGATAAGAAAAGATAAGCCAGCCAACAATGCTCCATTACCTGTTTTGCAAGAATAAAGACAACAACAATACAACTGAATGTTGCCATTATCAAAGATCATACAACTTTCTTCGCAGCAAAGAAAACTTGGATGTCACAATTACTTGAAACAAATAAAAACAAAAAGAATTTACAATTAAAATCATACTTTGTATCATTCACTACCCACCAAATGATGGTAATTTTTAGTCAAATGAACCACACAAAGCACTAACTTTCTTTGGCTGCTGTTCTCTGAATATCCTTAGTTACAGTCACATATCACAAAAAGAAATCTAACCGTTCACCCCCAGCATACATATTCGGTAGACATACAAACTTTCACATTGTGTACACGATTCTAGATTTCAAAACAGACAGGCAAAATAATGAGGCTTCAGGATTATGTAACTGACTGACTATGCACAGTCTTTACCAGAAGTTCACATCATGTGCTTGGTGCTACTCACAGCATTGGCAGGGAAAGCTCTCAACATGACAGGAGTCACACCACGGTATAATGCCAGGATCCCGTCCTCTCTTAGAAGTTCTCTGGCAACATCTCGGATGCCATTGGGGTATTTTCCATGGGGAGCTGTAAGAAGCAAAAACGTCATTTACTCTGTAAGATACAGTGAACACACCCTGACATACTGACACCTACAGCTCTCTGTGACTGCTTCTAATGAGACTGCGACAGGATGATCTAGGGACTGGTGGTGTACAGGGGAACCTGAATAAATGGCACAGACTAAGCAGCCAAGGTCTTAAAATTTCAAAGTGTAGCATTCTGACATTTTAAGTCTACCATTCAAAATTTAAGTGTAGACTCATGAGCTATACAGTAAGTCAGATTCAACAGCACTTTCAGTCAAGATTCACACAAGACAATAGTGAACTAAGATGGTAGAAAACTTGCTAGTTATCACATAGTTTGAATGACCTTCCAAAAATCAAAATGACAATGAAACCAAGCAACAGGTGGGAAAATCATAACTGCCTTAAGCAATTTTTCTTGTATTTTTCATCCCTCTTTCAGTGCACTTAGCCCCTTTTGGAGGAAATAAGTCTACAGACCAAAGATCTACATTGTCTCGGTTCTGTTTACGCTGTTTGAGTCTATGAAGTGTGACTGCACTTGGCCACTTTTGGACAAAACAAGTCTACAGTCTAAAGATCTGCCCTATCTCTGTTCTGTTTAATCAGTTTAAATCCATGTAGTGTTTTTTTTTTTTTTTTAATGGTGTTTCGTTACAAAGTATAGCAACATAGCGTTGTAAATGAAACTGTAGCATGCTATGCCGAAAGTGTAGCACATGGCAGCTCTGCAGTGTATGAAACACTATTTAAAAGGCACAACAAAATGAGCAAAAACTAACAAGAAGACTGGAAACCAACTGACCTGTCTGAAGACGTGACTTCAGCACATCGGGAGGAATGGCCACCATCCAGTTGAAGATACCAGCCATGCCCCCAGCAAAAAGGGTACGTGTAATGCTCAGCTCTCCACGGCTGAAACAGGAAAAAAAAATAACTACTTGAATGAATGGCTTGATCTATTCATCCATTTGCTTGCCTGGACAAATAAACCTTCTAGCAATCAAGTGGAAATGCTCTCTCCACTTCTCAGTCGGACATCCAGTTTTCAACTGCATCACTGAAAGGGTGACAGCTTCAGTGCAGATCAATCACACTTTCGCCTTCCCGTCTTCACTTCCACATCTCCAAGAACCAAACAACAACAAAGTGCTGTCTAACTAAGACAAGACACATTATATTATGAGAAATAAAAAACAAACAAACAAAAAAAGACGAGATGCAGACACTGTGCTTGGTCTGTGTGGAAACCTCAGTTCGCTCCCTTTATTTTTAAATATATGTAGATATGAAATGGATTTACTTTCTAGAATTGTTTCCTTTCACTTTTTTTTTAAACATTATCCATCTACTGATTTCATAGCCTTTTTGTGATCAGTCTGGTAATTTTACAGTTAAAATATAACATTCAGAAAAAGATGGGGGTGAAAAAATAAATCCTGAAACTTTCTATATTGGAGGTTGAGATAAATAAATATCTAAGAATCTATCTAACAATAGAATCATCCCCCTCCTATGTGCAAAAAAGTAACAACAAAAACAAACCAATATTCATGACCAACCTCACCATTCACCACACATTCTTACTAATTCTCACAAGCAAACACCACTGTCACTCGCCTATGCCCAGAAGGGGTCAGCATGTGCTGCAGCCACTCGTAGGTCATGAAATACATGCCAGAGGCTGGGACGTCACGCAGGAGGGTGGCAGCAGTGCCACGGTAAACACCACGGATACCCCCCTCTCTGTACAGCTGCTTTGCACAGTCCACTGGACCTGCGTATTTACGCTCCTTGCCAGCAGAAGCTTGCTGGATCTGCACACAGTCATACAGCCTTTCATACACTGAGAGCTCTATATCCTGACAGAAGATGATTGCAAATTATCACTCGCCTGTTGCTCAGTCAGGTGAAATCACGTGATGTAACATGAGAATTGGCGCGCACTGCTGAGCCAGGTCAGCTGGACACAGACGCTGAGCCATGCAGCACGTGCTTTATGGTCCTAGGAGTTTCAGACTGGATGATGAGAGACTAATTTTGAACACGGTAAAGTCTCTAGGATCTGTGGTGGACTGTCTGTTAGGTTGTATGATTATGTGAATGCGTTGTGTCTGTGTGAGGAGCACACTATATAAGTCAGGGGGTTTTTTTCCTTGAGGACAAATTTTTCATTGATGCTTTGCTTCTCTGGTATGATCTTTTTTTCTTTTTTTTTTTTGACTGTATAAGAAAACGTCATTCTTCAATTTACACTTGAGTATTCATGTTTTCAAAACTGATATATCATTAAATCTTTGTTACATTTAGTCTGGTTTGTTTAATTTCTTGTTCTCTCAAAGTTTAAGGGGTAAGCAACTGAGCATGGCAGAGGGAGAAAAGCGCCCTGTGCAGGATGAAAACTAAACAATCAGTTCTCTGAAGAGAAAGTCACCAAAGTAGGATGGACGAATTAGAGGAAAACTGGGAAAGAAGATTTAACATAGTGTCTACCATACTTCCCCGTTTTGAAGATAAACTTGGTGCTGCTCTCAAGGCAGAAAGTGACAAAGGAAAAGGCCAGAGCAGGAAAGGTGGAAACCGTACCCATGAGGTGGCGGTGGCAGGCAAAAAACTGTGCTCACACACTGACTCCCTTGAGAGGAAGAGTGATTCAGAATTGGGTAGGGAAAGTTCCAAACATAGTTTATCTGCACTGAAAAGGAAAAGACAAAAAAAGTCTAGTTCTAAGGGAGAGTTGACTGATGATGAAGATGCCATTTCAATTCCATCTTCTAATGAAAACATGTGGAAAGACACTGGAAATGAGCTAGTGGATAAACAACAAACAGTAGAAGGTATAACGTCCTCCTTTGCTGAGGTGGCAAACAAATGCTTTAACAAAATACACAATGACATCAAAGCTAAAGAAAAGTTTGACAAAATTAAAAAAAATTGAAAACTGTGACATTGTATAAGTCCCCACTGTAAACGCACAGGTATAGGAAGAAAATTCCAGTCTTTGCTAGGAAAGCAGATCAGGAATTGGCTCAGACTCAAAGAGTGTATCATCAAAGCAGCCACTGCTCTTGTCAACAGCACTCAGCATGCGCTCCATGCTGATAGCAATGGCAAAAGTATAGCTGAAAAACATCTAAAGAAAGCTGTCCCTGAATGCATTCTGATGCCCTTCTGCTGCTTCCCATGCCTCCTTAGACATATCATACAGATGCAGGCAGGTCTTTATACCCATTCCTAAGCAAGGATTTCGCTGCACTATGCACTCACTCAGTGCCGATTACACGCTAGCTGCTTAAGAGTTGACCTTGTTGGCTTGCTCAGAGGTCAGAGAAATGAAGAGGATTGGTTCAGCTGTGACTCAAAAAGGGCATGAGCACCAAAGGCGAGCACCTGCAAGTTTTTTTTAGTCCAAATGAACTGGCGCCAAAGAGGGCACACAGCAAACCTTCCTACCGCAGACAGAGCCAGAAGTTTCAGTCTTTTACTACAGCAGCAACAAGTAGGGCCTGAGGTGCCCACACAGGAAAGGGTAAGTGATAAGCATGTTTCCCCATCAGCCCTGCTCCTAAGACATTGAAGCCGAGGTTTTTTCCTTTCAAGCTGGCAGAATAAAGCAATTTAGAGAAAACTGGAGAAAGCTGACAAAAGGATCCTGACATTCTTGAAACAGTAAATGGACTTACACTTGAATTTGACAGTTCAATCAATGATTGGCCAAACATACCCCCTTGACAACTTAGACTGAATTATAATGTTATTTCTGATCAGGTCCAGGAACTAATCAAAAAAGGGATTAAATCCACATGCACCTCAGATCAAGGTCAGTTCTTTTCTCATGTCCCGTTCCCCCTCCCCCTCCCCCCAAAAGGATGGGAAACACAGGATAATTTAATTCTTAATTCAAAACAGCTGAACAAATGCACAGCATATCACCATTTTAAGGTGGACACTCTTCAGACAACTCATAGACTGATTGCACAAGGCTGCTATACAGCATCAATTGACCTTTACGATGCTTGTCATTCAGTGCCAATCCATCATCATAAAAAAATTTCTGCCACTTGAATGGGATGGACAATTCTGGCGATCTGAAGCTTTACCAATTGGCTTAGGTCTTGCTCCTCGTGAAGTTACTAAACTTAGTTTTTGCCTCACTGAGGGGCAAGGGACAAAATTCTACATCTTGTATTGATGATTCTCTACTCATTGGTCTTACATTTGGTGCATGTGTTGAAAATGTACCTGAAACACTGCAAGTACTGCATTCTCTTGGGTTTATTATACACCCTGAAAATTCAGTCTTAGAACCTACACAACAAATTCAGCATTTGGGAGTGTAAATTGACTATGTGTCAATGAAGGTGACATTAACTGATGATAGAACACAGGATCTTTTGGCATGCACAAAAGAGGCGCTTAGAAAAGAAAAGCCAACAATTAGAGAACTGGCAAAGGTGAGACGAAATATTGTAGTTCCAGCGGTGAAATTTAGACCACTGCATTACTGCAGTCTCGAGGCAGACAAAAAGAGAGCTCTTAGCACCAACAGTGGTGATTTTGACAATATGTAACTCTGCTCCAGCTAAGACTGAATTACAATAGTGGTTCGAAGATGTTGTTGATGCAAACAACGGTGTTTATTAAAGACCCAGAAATTCTGATCACCTCTAATACCAGTTTGTAAGTGTAACGAGTTTATTCAGGAGGAGCATGGTCGCCTGAAGAAGTTAAATCACACATTCATTGCTTGGGACTGAAAGCACCTTTATGTGTATTACAGAACATCCAGCCAGAATAGTGTGGTAAACATGTACATACTTTGATGGAAAGCACAACAGCTGTTGCATGCATGAACCACATGGACACCCATCATTCAGACCCATGTAACAGCATCACTCACTATCTGGGGTTGGTGTATTGATTACATCATCTTTCTATCTGCAGCTCACGTTAATATTGTAGCAGATGCAGAGTCTCAGACCATAAACCAGGATGTGGAATGGATGGTAGACAGCTCTGTATTGAAACAAGCACTGCTTGCCCTGCAGGCAGATCGTGACATTGACCTGCTGTCTGCTATGCTGCTTTCAGACCTGACCCACAGGCGCATGCAACAGATGCTTTCTCTCTTGTGTGGACTAGTTTTAAGTTTTATACATTTACACCTTTCAGCATGATCACCCATGTGCTACAAAAAAAATCCAAAAAGACCAGTGTACAGGTGTGACAATGGCGCCCTGCTGGCCGACACAGGTGTGGTAGCCAGTGCTGATGTCACTGTTGGTGAAAGAGTATGTGCCATTCACAGGTAGGAAGCTGCTGATGCTTCCCAGTCATCCCTAGATGGAACATCCCCTCAAGAAGACCCCACACCTGATGGCATGCCTTGTATCAGGAGCTGCTGTCAACAGCAAGGGTTTTTCAACCAAGCTGTAGCTCTCATGATCAACTCCTGGAGACCATCCACTCAAGCTGCTTACACCTGTTATATCAAGAAATGGAAAATTTCACCACAAATAACATCAGTTTATTGTCTCCATCATCAGCACACGTCTCAAATTTTCTAGCTTTTTCGTTTTCTGAGGGAGCCAGCTAATCTAGTTTAAACCCAACTAGAAGTGCATTGTCACCTTTTTCGCTATTGTGTGAAGGAAAGACAATGTGTTCTCACCCAAGTGTATGCCATACTGTTAAGGGTATTTTTGAAGAAAGACTAGCACTGCCAAAGTATTCAGAAACTCGAAGTGTGAATGCTGTTTTGGATTATTTAGATTCTCTTCCTGAAATATCAAGAATGTCACTGAAAGATCTCATCCTTAGAATGTGTATGTTGTTAGCTTTATTGACTGGGCAGAGAGGACAGACTTTACATTTGACCAAAGTACAAGATTTGAAATTTAGGGAATTAAAATGTCTCATTGTTTTTTCAGAGAAACATAAGCAGTCGAGACCAGGATTTCATGCTGAACCTGTGGAAAATATGAATTTTGAAAACAACTAAAAACTTTGTTTAGTAAACCATTTGCAGGAATATGTGAAAGAGAACTGATAAAGTGAGAGGCACAAATCGCATTTGCCAGAGTCAAGATGAACTCTAATTCACTGGATCAAGGTTTTGCTAAGCAAGGCTGGAATAGACACTAGCACATAAATCAGTCACAGTGTGAGTGCTGTCAGCTGCTCTGCAGCAGATTATTCAGGGGTCTGCCTCTCCTCAGTGATGAAAGCAGCAGACTGGTCTACTGATCGCACTTTCAAGTTCTATAAAACAATGGTTCGAAAAAAAACTTTCGTCAAACTTTACGTAATAATTACCTCAGTGGTAAGTAACTTTCTTTCATGAATTGATAATGACTACCAGATCAAGTTTGTACGGAAAAGTGTACAGCAGGATGTTCTTATTTGATAGGAAGACATGAACTGTACATGTATCACATACTTTCACTGTGTTTGGAGACTATACTCTGTATGAATTTGGAAACCGAGCGCCCACTGGACACTCTAAATTCTCAAGTCACATCATGTGATTCCACCTGACTAAGCAACAGGCAAATGATAACTACTAAATTGAACAGTTCACTAGACCTACGGGGGAATGTTTAATATGAATTTACAATTATCATGAGACTGTCGCTCAGAAGGGAAAGGGGCATGCCCACTCTTGTAATGGTCTCATGATAATATTGGGTGGAACAGACCCTCCCCTTTTTGGCTAGTAGAAGTCTAGTGGGCACTCGCTCTTAATGTTGACCTGACTCAGCAGTGTGTGCTAATACTCATGTCACATCATATCCCTTCCTCTTTCCAGTAACAGTATCAGAGTGAATTGAACTAACCATCTGCTTCCTACTGCAGGGATGTTTAATTTTGTAATTATTGATAGGAAGCAGCAGTAAAGAACATACTTTTAAAGTTATTCTTTTTTGCATTGTAATGAATACTTAAAGCAATGGGGGTTCTTTAATGGGATTTAAAGTATGCTTCAATTCCTGTGTTACAGTTCTGATTTTGCAAGCTTTATAATCTGTAATTAAACACACAGAGACACATGTGCAAACATACCATTTACAATTAAACACACAGAGACATGCATATATCATAGTGAATCATATGGAAACCAATAGGCAAGTGATCACAACACTGGCTTCCATTTTTTGCCTACGGACACTTCCCTGTCGAAAGACTACAGTACATAGTTAAAACTTTCAATTGTACACAATAATTGAATATTCCACTCCCATCTTGCACAATAAGCTAAACATAATTTCAAATATGAGCTCAAAAGACTGCAGCCATTAGACAATACAGAATATGCAGCAGTTACCTGAAGGAGACACTTGATTCGTTCACCTGGGGCCATGATGACAGTGGTGAAGACACCTGCCAGCATACCAGCTTTGAACAGCTGGAAATACCTAAAAAAACAAATGCCATCAATTATTCATCCCCTCTGACATGTTTAACCAAATGAAGTTAACAGGAACAAAGCTCTATGCTTACTTAATTCATGCCACCCGATTCGTGATTTTTTTCCCAGAATGCTAATCTAGTTCATGTTCTATCTGCTTGTCTGGATAACAGGCATCATCTTGGTCATGTCACTTTTTGTCCTGCTTTGCTTATCGTATCATATATATTCTACCAATCAGTTCTATACAAATTACAGCCAATTATTTATACAAAGGGAAAGGGGAGAGGGCAGGGGTGGGGGACTAGGTCAAAGCAACTCTTTTCCCCATCAAACCACTGTGGTGTGCTTGCATACATGTTGTGTGAGCATATGTACGAGTGTGAAATCTGCCTACCTAAAAAATTATTTACCAAAATATAATCAAAGATACAAAAAAAATCGCTGCAGGTAGTTTCTCAATATAACAGTTCCATGGTGTGCTTAAAATCAGAAATGAACATTTTAGAAATATATCTCCTTAAAAATGGAACAGTCAGTTAGTTTGTGTATCATGAATTCAATCATTTCTATTTGTCCATTTTTTGCTTAATTGCCATTAATGATTTTGTGTTTACTATGTTATTCAATCAACTGGCTGTCACTGAAACAAAGCTTCATCTGTCACCTCTCTGCCAAACTGGTTTCAGTCAACTTGGATCTTAATTTAAAAAAAAAAATTCTCAGCCGATTCAAAGATATAGTTTTGTTCCGCATATGCAAAATCTTATGCAATTACGAAAGAAAAATAAGTGAGTTTTCTGTTGGGCACTTTTCAACACTACTTGCACGTTATGATTCATTACCTCCATAAGGTGTAATTAATTTGACTGTCAGTCAGAGTATGCAAAAACTACAAACACCTTTTTACCCAACCTGATGGAAAGATGGAATATATCCAAGGCTGACCCTATCCAATTTTGGGTGAGAATCATGGTGAAGATCAAGATCAACATACAGATACAGGATCAGGTCAATAAGACTTGTGCAAATTTCCCATTGAAACATGAACATTGTCAAGTTACCGATTACAAAATTATAACTAGCTATGAAGTGATGTATTTTCCTGAAATAATAAAACTTTTTAGCGATGTAGACATTCACACTCGACATTTTTACCATGTCCTGTTTACGCAAAAAAAAGTGTGTGTGTGTGTGTGTGTGTGTGTGTGTGTAAGAAGCATCAAAAAATGATTTTGTCAGAAAAAAATGTTTTTGTTCTTACTCATGAACTGACCGGCTCCAGAAAATGCAAATGAAAATGAAGAAAAGCCAGTTTAATTTCAAGTCAGTCAGATTTCTGCATTCAGTTTACTCAAAGTCAGCATCCCCTGTTACAACAACTGAGATTCTCTTGTCCATATCAACAACGTCAAGACATAGTCTACTTTCTAAAGATTTGGATGATGCATTATCGGAAGTACTTCTGGTGTCTATATGTCAACATAATTTCCCTCTCACTTTTTAACTTGCCTGACCCTCTGCAATTTTATTGCACTTCTGCTAGCTGGCTCAATGCTCAATACAGAAACCCCATGATAAGACAGGAATCATGCTTTTTCATGGCACAGAAATAGCCCTCTACTGCACTGGACCACAGTTCACAAGCAACTCTTATTTGAGAGTGAGCAAAAAATAGGAGAATTCCCATTTTGTGGGTGTGTTGGCTGGTACTGCATTAGGCGAGATATATCTGTCTTGCAGGCAGTCAGCAGATTTAATGCCTCATCTCCCCCTTTCTAACTGTACGATGAACCAAAATAAGAAATACAAAAGGCACTCACAATTTCCAAACCTCTATTAAGCTTTAAACATGACTGATCTAATATTTTTCATTTGTAGCATTTTTCTAAATTTCTCAATGTCTCAACAGGGTCATCCACCCACGATAGCAAATTTTACTGTGTAAACGCAGAATTCAGTAGACTTACGTCAGCTCTTGGTCTGGGTGCTTCTGCTGAAGCCGGCGTCCCACTCCATAGCCAAAAAAGCAAATAGCAAAGATAGGGGCCACTCCTGTCACAGGGGCTCCCATTCCTTTGTACAAGCCTCTCACTCCCTGAGGAACATTCCATCAAAGCTCCACTTGAATTCAAGTCCAGCATTTCTATTCCAAAAGACTCTTCACATCGTGTCACACAAACTGGTTAAAAAAAAAAAAAAAAAAAAAAAA
>SDAX010000172.1:35049-45405 GCA_004193615.1 Conus consors
GACTACAAATGACAGTCTTCAACCCCAAACTGTCCCATCTCTTGCATAATGGGTGGTATGAGTAACTGATCTCATCACTTAAAATACAAAAGAATGAATCAAATAATCCTAAAAGCTTGAAACCATTCATCTTCGAATGAAACATGGAAAAGAAAGCAAAAAAAATTTCTACCTCTAATGCACAACATCTTATTAACAATAAGAAACACATTTACTAGACCAACACAAACACACACACTAAGTAAATCAAAATCTGAGAGCTAGCAGATTGATTTACCCATTAGCTTACATTCCATTTGCTTCAGAACAAGAACAGAAGGAGGTGGGTGGGCGTCACGTGACGGTCATGTGACTGTCTTATGACTGCTATTGTCTGACATGGTAAAGTATATGACGCCAAACTTACAACATCTGAGATGTAAAAATCTGCACTACCTGCCTGTTCAACTCCCGTTATCTTCCAAATCAACTTACGATATCTGATATGTAGACTCCAACATCATTCTTCTTGCCCACAATGGACAGCCCCAGTCCTTTGCCCGGCCTCTTCATCAGCTCCACAGTGAAGACGTCGTACAGATCCTCCTCTCGGGCCTGCTGGTCATCGCGGTACACTAGGATGCCCACGCATGGCGGAGTCTGCCGCAGAATCTGGATGGCACGGTCATGGGTAGCATCCCGCAGGTCTTCTTTGTTCACCTGTGAGATGGAAATGAGCAGATGAGTGAGGTGAAGAGCTGGCTTGGACCGATGACATTTACCTGCTCAAGTTTAAGTAGTTCTGCTGTTAGTCTTCTTCTTTATAAGAACTTGTTGAAAAGTTGTTTTTCAGTAATATTTACTTCCTCATGCTTTTTGACTATCGTCTCTTCATGAATAGAATCTGATGCCGAATGAATATCTGGTCAATGACCTTTCACAAATGCTTCATACTGAATACTGGGCCAGACAGAAGAATGATATTCAGTGTCACCAATCAAAAATTTAGTTACTGATGTTTTTGCTATTTCTAGCAACAAAACTATGCAAAAATCACTTGATACAGACCAGATGAGCACAGTTTAACCTTCCATCTACTAGTAGAAACTTACAAAATGTGCAATCTTCCAAATTATTTTTGTCAAAGCAGGAAGGGAAGGGGAGGGGTGGATTCATTAACCCTCATCGTCCCCTTGCAGAAGAATTACATTCCTGATCTTGCAATAACTACTACAAGAATAGCTTCTTTGTACTCTTTGTACACACATTTCTTTCATATCAAGTTCACTGATATTCTTTGGCACAAATTTCTGTTCTCTTGCCTTTTTTTCCCCCCCTGATGTTTCAGGGTGTTACTGTGATACTAGCGTGACTCACTGACCTCCAGTATCTGATCTCCTGCCCACAGCCGCCCATCCCTGGCTGCTGCCCCATCAGCGTACACTTCGTGAATGATGATTGCTCCCTGTTGTCACAAACACCTGATTTAGTCGCAGAGTTAGTTCTTGAAAAAAAAAAACCCACAAAATTTCCACTTTCACACACAGGGTTCATTCTTAAAAAGACACAAACATTACAAATTTCCACGACCCAATTGGACCGAAACACTTTCAATTTGATATTAAGATGACTATTCGCAAGACACAGTAAATCAAAAGAGCAAGGGTTGTTTGCTTTGATCAGTTAATGCAGAATTCATCACTGATCATGATGCTGGGTACAATCCTATTTCCTATGCATCTCCAAACTTTACGATAAAAAGTACCAGTCCTTTGTCTCTGAATCCATGCAGGCAACTGAAATCATTTACAACAGCCACAAAATCTCCCTCTCTCTCTTTTCTTTATTTGAGAAGACACCAAATTCACAAACTCACAAACCCAAGTCAGTTTTAACAGACTTTTAGGGCCTTTAAAATATTTCCAAACATTCAATGACAGTACGAACCCAACAAATTTCATAAACAGAGAGCTTAACAGCCAATCTGAAAATCTGAACTGCTAGTCTCTGGCATGAAATGAATGGAGGAAGTGAGAGATGAAAAGAGAGGGGATGGGAGGAAAAGAACGGAAGGAGAAAGAAAGAAAAAAAAAACAACTGGAAATAAGATGGTGATGCAGCAATTACTTTGTAAGCAAATGCATTTTTAACCCCATGTGAATACATCAACGCATGCCATGGACCTATGTTGTGCTTTATGATGCAAGCACCAATTCAGAACCATGTTCTTCACTCTGTCAAAAGCATTCTGCCAGGCACGCACAATCCATGCACCAACATGCACACACACACGAAGCAGTTACCAGCAGAGTATCACTGCCTCCCACGATGCTCAGTCCCAGTCCCGTGCGGCCCTTCTCTATCTCTATGTAGGTCTCCCTGCCAGGTACCACAGCACAGGTCAATGGGTCCACCGGGGGCTGCTCCTCGGCTGGGTCTGTCGAGGACTCATCTGAATTGGTTTTGACAAAGAGCAAAACAGGTTTGGCTAGGGAGACAAAAAGCACTGACTTGTACAATCAACAAAAGAGAAATCATGTCTCATGGTGGGAGCAGAAATTACTACATTTATTTATTGTTTACACACTTAAATCCTCAGATAATTAAAAATTAAGTTATCTTTAAATGAACAAACATTCATACTTGTTGAAATATGTCTAGATATATCTGCAAACTGCCCTAAATGAATTACTTTAAAATGCATACTTTCTTATGTACACAAATGATATCCTACAATCCTGCAGACATGATTGTCCATGAGTAAAAATTATGCAGATATACCCAAATATTGATATATAAACTAAAAAGTTAAGTTTCCATGGCAGAGTGGAAATATAAGAACATTTTTTTTTTTATTCTCAATGGAAATACAAGAACATTCTCCATGGAAATACAACATTTCTAGTTCATTCTCCATTGAAATGCAAGGACATTTGTATTTCATTCTCCAGGAATGCAAGAACACTTCCAGTTTATTCTTCGTCTTTGTACAGTTAAATCACATCCATGCATGTGCTCCAATAATTCAACCAATGTCACTTTTTTTCAGCTACAAAACGATAAAATTGAAATGTCTACAAATCATTAGTAATATGATGGTCTGTGGACTGGACAAGCATGTTAAAAGTCTGCTCCTTCACAATACATAGTACAAACAAAAGACAACTGATGAAGAAACTTGAACGGTGGAAAAAATACATATTACAAATAAAAGACAAATGTTGAAGAGACTTGAACGGTGGACACAGGCTATCTAAACAATCACAAACTAGGGGAATCTCAACTGAAAAAGACAAGGGTAGCAGAAAAAAGACACATATTCCATCCTCCTTTAATCATATTTGGAAAGGAGCTTACAGCATAAAAAAAAAAAAACCCATGGTGGTGGGGAGGTCAGGAAAGTTGCTAAGGAGACGTGTGAGGAGGAATGACAAAGAGAAGATGACAAGATGGAACTAATGCATTTGTGTACATAATGGACACTACAGTCTGATTGTCAGGGTTCCAAGATTTATTGTAAAAACAAAACAAAAACAAAACAAAACAAAAACCATCCATGACAGTGCAATTCTAATAACAAACCCTCATGACACTGAACATCAATAACACACTTCTGTTTTGATGATGGTGTGTTCAATGACACTTTTGTCACACTAATAACAAGAAAAACATCACTTCAACATTATACTGAATAAAGTGAGAATCCACAACACAATGAGCACACTTCTGACAAATGTTAGAGCATTCAGTGGTGAAGCTTGTTGACTCAATTCCAGTTATCTGTAAGGTCAGATTTTCATCGCTTAAAAACCCTCTTGTACACCCAACCATACATGAATATCTCATTCAGTTCAGGGAAGGTGAAAAAATGACAGTCGACAATAGGGGCTCTGCCAAATGCTGGGCATTCAATACCACGGGAAAGTTACAACCATAGCAGATCTTGCAGCACTTAGTCATGTGTAAATATGGACATCACTATAAAAGAACAATTTCCTTACCTGCTCATCGGTAAAACTCTTAGACTAAAGCTACAGTTTTGAATGTCTATGGAGGCTGTTTTAACTGAAAGATAAAGACAAATGGGAAGGGATAAACTACACACAGTGTAAATCTATGCTCTTCTACACTCTACTATGACCGTCTACAGAGTGCAAGGTCACCATGTGATCCATTACCTGGTGCACTCTCCACAGGCACATGGCCTGGCAGTCAATGACAACAACACCATGATCAGTGACGCAGTTCACAAGGACATCATTCACAACACACTCAATGACGACAATCCTGTTCCCTGACTGTCAAATGACAAAATTAACACTTTCTGCTCTAAGCTTTGAATGTTTCCCACCAGCTCAGATCACCGAGTAAGACTGATCACGAAATAAGAATTGTGTAATTAAAAGTTTGAAATTAATCCGTTTCCTTTTCATTTTGATGGTTGAAATGACCCAAAGACAGACTTGACACAGGTGAAAATGGTTAAACTAGACACTACAAAAGAACATTTTTTTCCTTCCATTTCAGTTAAATCAAGCTTTTATCTAGATGTCTCTTCCATTTCAAAACACAACACACTAGGTATGAACAACTATTCAACACCATGTATATGAAAAAATGTACGCTCATATTTAGAAAAGTATTTAAAAATTCCTTGAAAGCTGAAAACTAATGGACCAAAACTTTTGTTGCTCCTCAAAATATTAGCACATCAGAGGAAATCACTGTAGATATAACACAAACACCAAAATGAACATGTCCATACTGAATGGGATATGCCCAAATGAGATGCTGCCAGAACAAGAACTTCTGCATTCCTGAACAACGGTAAAACAACTTCAAGCCGAAGCTGCTTACAGACAATCAATTGTGTTTATTAAAAAAAAAAAAAAAAAGGTACTCGCCAACTGGTACAAAAAAGCAGCTCCACAACATAAACATTCTCTCCACTTTTTCATACAATTGTGAAACCTGTTATTTAAGTAAGAAGAAAGTAAAGATAATAGATACCATCTTACTGACTGCATCACAAACCAGCGTAAACGATCACATGCCATAAAAAAAATGCCCTAGTTAACCCCACAACATCCATGTGATCCCAGCTGGCTGGGCTACTAAGTCACCAGATTCCCAGAACCAGACCTGTCCTGAAAACTTAACCCTTCAATGGGACCTCAATGGGAAGAGTAGCAGAGGGAGGGTGTGAAGATGACCAGGCGTTCAATGATCAATAGAAGCCTGCCGGTGACCAATCACTGCCAAGTGACTGCTGTTCTACCCTCTGGAGCACTTCCTCTGTTCAAGCACAGCACTATGCAGCAGCATCTCAGTAAGTAATGCCATTACCACAAGCAACCTATTCATCTTCTACAGCTGTACACCCTGATATATACCAAGTAGTTAATACACTACTATAGCATCCAAAACACACACACAAAATGCACAACCCACAAAACGCTTTATTTCAGTGAAACATGCAGTTTTATCATTATCAATATTGAAAGTCCAGTATTACCCAAATGGTGATACACACAACACAGAAGACAGGACACTTCCTAACAATGACACACCTGTGGTACTGTTCAGTTTGATGCTGTCGGCAGAGATCAGGGTCTTGGCGTTGTTGTCAGGGACCCCACATTTGCGAATCTTCAGACGCACAGCCCCTTGTGCCTTGCGCAGCATTTCATTGGCCTGTCCATGACAAATCAAATGCAACTTACGTCCTACATTCTTCCAAACTTAACCAATCATCTCTAAGCAGGACAGATAATTGTAATAAACGTTTCTTTCCCCATCACCCATTAAAAAAGTTTTTCTCTGCCACTTTCATGTCCAAAAAACCTAGTATGAGCCTTCTATACAGACTAATGGTGTATGCTGTGCTCTTACTCTCTGTTACTATTTTTCCACACACGTCCACAGATATTTCTTTTCATGCAAATGAATATTTTTTACACTTAAATGTCAAAAGGTCTTACAAATAGGTGGTAGTGATGCTTGCTTTAACGATGATGTACACATACGTTTTCATGTATCTATTCAAGTGCATTTGTCTTTTTACTTTTGTAAGGGATGACTACCTTGTCGCTGTGGATACTGCACAACAGACGTCACTTTCTAATGTAATTTAATCGTCAATTACTGATCCACCTCACTAACTTAAATACTGATCTGCCGACTGAGGATGATTCTACGTTTTGTTTCTATAAGGGTTATTTTAGAAGAGCTGATCATGTTAGATGTGAGGTTTTCAGTAGCTTTAGGTCTTGTGAGTACCATTTGCACTGACTTTCAAAAATGAACTTTGAAAGACTGTTTTTGTGGGTTTGTTTGTTTGTTTTATTTTGTAGTAAGTGTGACTGGCAAAAACAATAAGCAACTAAAATAAAGGACAGTCCATTTAACATGTTTACTGACAATTTAGCAGTCAGATATCACTGAGTAACAACTCAGACATCTGTGTAAACTGCATGGATTTGTTAAAAATTGATGGCGACTTACGCATAAATAATCAGGCTGACCAGGATGCAAGTCAATGTCTATGTTTGAACTGATGTTTGGATCTTCACTCTGCTGGTCAGTCATAAACATTCACAGTGCAAAGACACAAACATGCACAGTACACTGCATCCACTACTAATTCTCAACACAAATCTGATGGAGTTTGAACATATCAAACTTTTTTCCGCACTTTAAAAAAAAAAGACCTCAGTCTCATCAGTTCATGTGACACTCTAAGAAAGTAACTTGATAGTTCGGTATTTGTTTAAATTAAAAAAAAACAAACAAACAAACAAAAAAAAAACCGCACACACACACACACACAAACATGCATGCACACAAAAAACATCAGCTAGGTATAAAAGGTTTAGAATCTACCTATAAGACCAGCTGAAAACCTGAAAAAACACCCGGTTTACAGAGTGTACACTGATCATAACTTCCTTCAGTGTCACAATCTTTAACTACTCTGACAAGTCACACTTTGTATCCCCCCTCCCCCACGACCAGATTCTCACCTTATCACAGTGCTGCCCTGAAAGGGACTCGTCTCCCACCTCCAGCAGTTCATCTCCCACAGCCATCTGGCCATCCTGTATACATACCCACAGTGATAATAATATTAACAATAATGATAAAAATCATATTAATTCTAATCAAGCACAATTTCCTCAGAGTAAATCCAGGTTCTCAATGCACAATACATATGTAAAAATTGATCAAATGAGTAACGTGAAATTAATCACAATTCTATTTGCATGTTATGGGACTTAAAAAATATCCTCACAGGCATGGCTAATAAGTGCATATCATGTAAGCTATGATGCATGTGTCCACCTCTGTGCAAGACCTTATGTGTAGTGGTAGAGCATGTAGACATCAGTGTGTGTGTGTGTGTGTGTGTGTGTGTGTGTGTGTGTATGCATGTATCTATGTGTGAGAACAGATGGGCATGTGTGTGCTTGTGAATGAAGTACACTTTAGCAAAAATGGCTAAAATTCTCTAAAAGTGTAAAATGAGGAGGAGTCAGGGAAAAGTGTGAGTGTGTGCATGAGAGAGAGGGAGAGAGAGAAAGAGAGAGATAGATATGTGCACACACACACACATGCACTCACGCACACACACACAGAGGCTTTTTTTTCATGTTTATGTGCAATGACATGTATGCAATTTAACAAACAATGTGTATGCAAGTGAGTGTGGGTGTATGTGTGTTAAATGTCATGTGGTGTGGTGTTTATGTGCACCTGGCTGTGTAAGAGAATGGAAGCAGCAAGAATAGGGGATGAAGTCTGTGAACAAGCATCTCTTAACAGATTTTGTTTGAAGCATGCAGCATTCAGACAGAATGTGGTCAAAAAGAAAGAAAGGGTAAAAAAACATAAAGCCACTAACTATGCACAAAAATTACAAGACTAAAAGAAAAAACAAACAAACAAACAAAAAAAAAAAAACACAACACAGGCATATGACCTTGGCAGCAGCTCCACCAATGGTGATGTGGCGAATGTAGATGCCATGGCGACCGTCTCTGGTTTCTTCCATTATGCCAAACCCTAATCCTTGCGTTCCCTGCTGCAAATGCAATCAGGCAAGCCATCCAGAAATGACAAGACTTTCATAGACCGCAAGCATTAAAAGAGACCACATGTACTAAATTCTGTAAATAACAACGACCATCATCTTAATCAGCTCTAACGTGTGCATGTGTGCATGCATGTTTTTGCAAGCAGGTGCACCTAGTATGAGCATGTGGTGCATGTAGGTGGAGAAGAGGGACTGAGTTGGGAGTGGCATGGGGAGACTGTCGTATGCCGGTATAACCATGAACACGTTCCTTCATTCATTCCATCTTTATCCTATCAATACCTTGACTGATGCATCCACAATTTGCCTTCACTGTTGGATCCCCCATTTTAACCTACATAGGGAACTGACATCACAATCTTTTGGCTGTTTTGTACACTATTTACAATTACATTCTTGACAATAATCAGAATACTGTAGTACTACACTCTACATGTGAACAAACTGATTTCCAAAACATCCAGTGCCTGCATCTTTAATGAATTTCCTCACTTATTGTGCGACTTGGTTTTAATTTTCAGTCAACAGAAAAAGAAAGCAGCCAACCAGCCCCCTCCCCCTAAAAAAAAAACCCCAAACCCTCCCCTAAAACAAACACACACACACAAAAACAACAAAAAACATCTATCTAGCACCTATCCTACAACTTGGTCACCAAGAACTTCAACCAGTGCTGGAAGAGAATATTAACTCAGACAAAACGCATTACAGTTAAAATGATAACATAGCAAAATTCACATCAGAACACACACACTCCCTCATATTACACACGAGCATGCAAACTCATGCTTAGTACACTCATAAATGTACTTGAACATACAGCCTCATGATTTTTCTGCACAGACATAAATGACACAGCTTCTGGAAGCAATGTGTCTATCAGAAGGTTGTTATCTGAACAGGCTGGTTGTTGGTAAAGGAACATTTTCTTGTTGGTCTGAACAGGAAAAAACAGCAGAGACTGTGTCCATGGGTAAAGATAGGAGAATTTCTGATTTGGGCGACAGAATGTGCAACTACATTTCATATCTCTCACTCATGCATGCGCACATGCACGCATACATACACACACAGATAAGAGGAGGACAGGAAACAAATAAGGGAACACTATAACCTAACTCACCTTTTGAAGTGCAATGACCTGCACTACATCAGAGGTTGGAAGACCTGCCTCCTCTCTGTTTTCTTTCTCCAATGTTGACTTCACCGAATCCGTCTGTTGAGAGGAAAAAACAAATAAACTTAGCAGTTCCCCTCCCCAATGAGGACTACAGAAACAAGAAGCTTGAAGTCTGAACAAACACATGGACGAGATGATACTACCAGACTCAATGCTATGGCTAAGAATACGAATGATCCTGAAGGCAACAGCATAAATAGCACACTGTATAACAAGTGACTTTTGCATCCTCTATGAGACAAAAGCACACAACTATAAACCTTATGTGTCTCTGTCTTATGATATGATCAAAAGTTTTATCTTATATGTTGTCTCTTGAGAAAGCTGTTAAAACCTTCAAACTGCCTGTTCCAGAGGAGCAAAGATTAATCAGTTCTGAAGTTATGTGCCTCTGTCTCATTATGGGAACCAAAGTGAAACCTTAAGATCATATGCCCCTTTTGTATCAATATAGAAGCAAAACTGACTGTACTTGTTTTTGTTTGCTGTGAATACAGTTTCAAAACACAGAACTGTATTGTGAGGGCTCCTACTTAGTACAAAAAAAAAGGTGTTGCAAAATGTTGTAAATCAAGTTCTTTGTGTTGGTTATGAGCTCACAGCACTATAGTCAACAAGCTGGTTTCTCTCTTGTTTCACCCTCATACAAGCTCACATACACAAACTGTGGACGATGGAGATCATGAAAAATTGTGAATGATTTAAAAGCACAGTTTCCTTTTCTTTACATTGATTCAACAATCCCACTAAAACATAATACTGTCTGGTGATGATCCTAATAAGTTTGCATTTCCATTATGCTTGTTATCCTGCCTTATGCTCCATCAGAAAATCAAAAATCCTATCAACATAAAAACAAATTTCTTTTTAAAAATCAAACACTCCAAATCTTTTAAGAATTTATCAGAAATTAATGTGACATTTAACATCATTTTGAAATAATCCTTGTGTAATTGCTGCTAAAACTTTGAAACAGAATGCATACATGTGACATTTAAACAAAGAAATCCTAATCATTCACCAACAACATACAGAAATACAAGAAATTGAAAAATTTCTATTACATTTTCCTTTTTCGATCTACATACTTACCATACCTCACAAT
>SDAX010000184.1:11863-22831 GCA_004193615.1 Conus consors
GAGAGAGAGAGAGAGAGAGAGAGAGAGAGAGAGAGAGAGGACTCTGTTATTTTCTCTGAGGTGAACGTCACCAAAAACTAGAAAGGGTGCAGATTTTTCCACAGTTGAGGTCTTTTAGCCAAAATCTTAATTCCCGACTTGCATTTATCATAATGAATGTAATTCAGTTTCATATACCTAAGCTTAAGAACAGTGCTCTAAAGTTGTATCTTAACCTACATGTTGACTCTACATTTATCCACACACACAGATGACTGCATGGCATGCAGATGGGACAGTGTGGATAACATGATCGGCGAAAAAGGTCATATAACTAGTGTAAGGTAAAGGAATTTTATGAATGAAGCATGCATTTTGAAAGCAGATCCTTGACATGTCATGTTGCTACTCCATACCTAGCAGAGCTTCAGGCCATGCACCTTCAGGCACAGACAATAAACAAAACAAAAAAATGATGTATGGTACTCTGACCTGATGCCACTTTCCTGAGCGTATCGGCCAGTACAGTCTGCAATTGACTGGTGGGAGTTACAGTCGCCAATCAGCATCGCCTTTACTTATTGAACATTTCTCATGCCTTCAAAGAAAAAAAGCAAAGTGGATTTAAACTTGACTGGCTTTATCAACCAGCGGAGTGGCTGAAACTGAATGTTCTTTTTCTTTTTTTTTCTTCTAAAGTTCTTATGTTTATCATTTCAACTATGCACCTCTTAATGTGTGCCAAATATTTTGACTAATGGAGCTTTGGCTACAACGTCAGTCAAGAGTGGTTACCCGAAGTGCCTAAGTTGGTTCCTCCAGTCCTTCAAATGAGACTATAAACTGAGGTTCCATGTGTGAATGCACGCTCATCATCCTGCACACACGTAAAATCCCATCACCAACTTTCGGAAGAGGATGCCAGTTTGGCCGTTGGTATGGATGACATGTTACACATAGCATGCACCTTCCCCGAAGGTTGAGTATGGCTGCCTTAATGGCAGGATAAAAACAGTCATACACACAAAACTCCACTGGCCATCTATAAAGGCAGTGTCCGCAGGAGTATCAGCCTGCGTACGCAGAAAGAAAAAAACTTTTCAAAACTGACCCTGCATTACCACCAGAAACCTCAAAATGGTCATAACCATCTGAAGCACAGAGCTAAAAAAAAAAAAAGGTTGCAGAATGTATGTGTCAGTCAAACCATAAGCTGAAGTGAAAGGACCAGATCGTATAAATGTGGAGCGATGTAACATAAAGAACATTTGACTTCTTTACTTCTGTTTCTTTTTTCTTTCCTGAAAATGTCCATGAAATTCTTTCTGGTATAGTTTTTTTGCAAGCACAATTGATGAAGAGCTAAAAAAAATTATACCTCTACTTATCTAGATCTTCATGATGAATTAATCACAACTTTCTGAGAAAACATTTCTGAACACCTCTCTACCCAGCGAAATGTATTTATTTAAATATTTTTAATAACCATTGCTATCACCAATGATTATACACAATGTCATGATTTCCATAAATGTGGGGACAGGACACTGGGGCACATCAATCTTTGAATGTTGTATCAAACTTGTTTTTTTTCTAAATTGTCTTTGAAAACCTTTTTCCAAAAAGCTAAAACCAACATCACATGCATTTTGCATCCAAAAGGATCAGGGAGGAAGGACTAAAGAAAAAAAAAAGCCAGACCAGAAAATCACAATGCCCATGCAATCATGCAATCAAAGATCTTCATGGAACAGCTGAGTGGCCAGAATTTCCCCGGTGACAATCGTTTGGCAAGACATGGTCACCATCTTCTTCTTCTGAGGGGAACTGGCAGTGCTGGAAGCTGAAGAGTCATTCCCATTCGAAAGGGTGGAGTTGGGCGCTGTGCGAGGACTGTCTCCAAGAACGGAACGGTTCATGAAGTGTCGTTCAGCCACCATGGAGAGTCGAGGGGATATCTCTTCGTCGTCGCTGAAGTGGATGTCATCGGGATCCTGCATGCCCTCCAGTTCTGTGTGGTGGAAGTTCCAGACAGGAACAACACCAGTCCCGCTGGGTGCCGCATCGGAGAAGGAGTAGTTGATACCCCCGATGCTGAGTGGGGTGGCAGCTGATGAAGGTTCGGTGCTGTCATCCAGATCAGGGTAGATTCGACGAATTTCGTCATTCATTGTTCCCATGGGAGTGTCTGGCTCTTTGCCTATTCCGTCTAATGGTATGTCTAAGCGAGCAGCCACCTTCTCAATAAGGTCTTCAATGGACTCATTTTCTTTCCAAACCTTTGTGGCCCTCCAACGTGCTCTACTACCTTTCGGGGCAGGGATGGCATCAAAGCAGACCATCTCGCCTACTTTCAGTAGCTTGTTCAGATCATCTATGTTCTTGCCAAAGATTGTGCGGTCTATAAACACATGTTCATGTTTTCCAAGGTCAATAATTCCCCATAGCTTGGCAACATGGAAAATCTTGCCTTTGCGATTGGTCACTGTTGGTTTGTTCTGTGCCTGAGGGCGGCTGCCTGTTATTATGACATTCAATCGAGTATTTTTTATCACAGACACAGTTTCGTCTTCAGAAATGTTAAAAATGTTGTTATGGGATTGGATGAAACGCTCCAGCTCCGGTTTGCTCCAACCAATGGTGTTGCGTAGTGACTCAGGAGCCTGAGAGAAGTGGCCAGAGAGGCTGTTGACCTTCATGTCTCCTTTCTTGTCAATGACACTCTTGATGAACATGACAGCCTTGTACTCATTGGCTGTCATAGTGATGGGCCCTGGCTTGCCACTGGCAGACACTGCTGCAGCCACCTTGGCCTGAGATAGAGTGGGCTTATTACTGGGCATCTCCAGAGACTTTGGCCGACGTTTGATTTTGGGGGTGTGCTGAACATGGCTAGGATAGCTGACAGGTCTTTCAATCACTGGTGGCATCTCTTCTTTGCCTTCAACACTGGGGTCAGCTGCGTTGCTGCGGATGTTGTCCTTCAGGCACACCATTTCGTCTTTGACCTCGAAAATGAGTGGATGCCTCAGTAGCCATGCATGAAACTCATTCTGAGGCCCAACACATTCCCTAATGTCAGGCGTGGCTTGGGACAGATGTCCCGCCAAGCTCTTCACAGGCATCCACTTCTCTCCTTTTCTCAGGAGTTTTCCACGAAAGTACTGCACTGCCTCCGTTTCCACGGAAACATCAGGTTGGCTTTGGTTGGAGGAGGAAGCTGGGCTGCTTTCACGAAAATTCCCCCCAAGAGGAGCTGTCCCGTCATTCAAGCTGACCAGATTCCCGTTGACCGTGAAAAGAGACGGGTACTTCAAAAGAAACTTGCGAAGGCCTGCCTCATTCCCACCAGCACTCGTCCGCATGTCCTGCGTGAAATTACGACTCCCAAAACGACCCGCCAGCTGGCTGACTGTCATAGGGGTATTGCTGTACATGAGGATCTCCAGGAAGTACAACATAGCCTTGTGTCCAGGGTCGTCAGCCATCTTTGTGGGTTTTTTGATGCGTTTCAAAGCAGGTAAAAGCTGTTGAGGGATGCGGGAAAGCTGTGTCTGGGAATGGGCTGACTAGGACCTTCCTTTCACATCAGCAATGGGAACGGGAAGACCTATCCTGAAACAGAATGACATCAGACATAGGTTTCAGTACATGGCAAAACTATGAAACAAGAAATCCATACCATTCAGTGTTCTTAGTCAAGCAAACACACTATAATGGAATCCTAACAGAAATGTCTTCCTATGGCAAGGTGTTTTTTTTTTATGCATAAAACATGTCAGAAACATGTAGGCATTGTGTTTGGAAACATGAAAATGATGGATATATTTCTTTTATCGACTTTTTTTTTTTCAAATACATGTGGATCTATGAAGAAGGCTTATTTCCGAACCATGTGTGCTCTGAAGAGGGGGAAAGAGAGAGAGAGAAAAAGACAGAGAGCAAGACAGAGCTTTTATCATTTCAGTCCAGGAATGAGAGAATGGTGGAAACATGACAATTTGTTCTCATTTCTTTTACACAGTTAAACAGAAACATTTTTCTCTATTTATGTATACCCTGGTGAATGTATAAATTGTTTTAAACATATTTCTCTGTTAAGCCTCAAGCATGCGCAGAACATGCTTTTACTGAATTATGCCTGCTGACTTGTTACTGCACTACTGACAGTTAATGTTTTTTTGTTTTTTTATTATTATTATATTAGCCATTTCTTTGCTTCAGGCGGGGGCAACTAGAAACTGGGAGGGACAAGTACATTTTGTTATCTACAAGTTCGTAAGACAACTAAAAAATACTTGGGAAAAATAGGGGTTAACGAAAAAGACCTTGCCTTTTGAGTTGTCTTAGTGTGTTCATATATACATGTATGCACTCATGCTGGCAAATGTGTGTGTGTATGTGTGCGTGTGTGCGTGCGTGTGTGCGTGTGTGTGTGTAAGAATCATTCTGATATATTGCTAAATTAAATGATACTTTAAGAAAAGAAAAAAAGAAACACACCCAACTGATAGATTACAATTTAACTAAAAACAAAGCATCAAGTGAGGTCACTGATAGATTACAATTTAACTAAAAACAAAGCATCAAGTGAGGTCACACAAGCTCCCAACAACACTTGGCACTACCACGTTTAAAAGAAAAAAAGTTCAGATGTCAATCATGCAAGTTCTCACTTCAAGGGATCATGATGTGATGCTTCCGATAATGCATATTTTGACACTACACGCTCGTGTCACAATCTTTGCTCCACTATTTTGTTTTGCGCTCAAATAACCAATACAAAATGGTATTTTCCTTTCACCAACTTTTCTTCCGGTAAAGAATTCAGCTGCTCATATTCACTTCAAACATAATTCGTGACGTCAATCTTCACATTACCAGTGTAACCACTATGACGGTAATGACCCACTGACACTGACAAATTATTTACACTGATGCTATACATTTCATACTTGTCTTAAAACTCTGCCAGACTAAATTTGGTTTCTACAAATCACTTTATTTATATATTATGAAGTCTAAAAACTGACAATTGGTTCTGCTTTTGTTCAGGACCCTAGGGACTCTATCTATGCAACAACCGTTTGTACAGCAGTTTTATTCTCAAGGCATTTCTATCACTTGAGCAATGAAGATGACCTGTCTTCGAACTCACAATTATGGGTCGCTGGAGGCTGTCACCCAAGAGGGACAGCTATTGCACAATGCCCTGTGTATGACATCAATTGCCATCTCATTTTTTTATCCAGGTGAACACGTCCACCATGTCGAAGATAACTTTACATCTGAGGAGGCGAAAAAGCAGACAAAACAAATAAAATAAAAATGAACTACAAATAAAAAAGCATAACCTACTACACTACAGACGACTAACCAAAGAAGAAAGTGCTGTTACATCTGGAGCTTCTGACAGACTATGTCTATTTTGGACCTCATATTTAAATAGAGCCCTAGCACAGCTCCATGACATGGCCTAGGATCATGCTCAGGCCCACAAAGTGCTGCACTCTACCAAATAAAAGAAAACAATAAGCCGAGGGGGGAGGATATTGCCTCCTCTGGAAGCACATTCCACTCAATAACTGTGCAAGGAAAAACAAAGATTTTCCAGTATTCTGTTCTGCAGAAATGAACAGGGTAGGAGTAGAAGCTGGTACAGTAGGCTTGATGTCTACCTGGACTTGAGGTTGGAACATACTGGCTATCTATGAAGATCAATTTGTTACAAAACATGCAACCCTAGGCATGACCTTTGTCTCCTAGATGACAGTGAAAGCCACTCCATGTGGGACTGTGTGTCATCATAACTGAAGGTTCTCATGTATCTCTGGCTCACTCATGTCAATGCTCAATGCTGAAAACCCGGACTGTGAGAAGCTGCTGACCTGGCCAGAGGTGCTGCCAGTCTTTCTCACATACAAAATCTATTAGGAAAAGGTAATACTTCACCTAGCAGTGACACTACATTGCCACAAAAGAAAAAAAAAACCTGAGTCAATGGCGATGGGAACGGGTCATCCTCGCCACAAACGTGTCAAGGGTGGATGGCTCAAATATCTTTGCTGGGACTGGGAGCAACTTCTATTTATACGTTGCAGTCACTGATGTAAAAATAATGGTTATCTGTGCAAATAAACCTGCCTGGTCAACGTTGTTAGCAACACTTGTCAGTTTCAGCACTTTTGCGACGGAGATCTGTGCTAGAATTAATGCACTAGTTACACGTTGACTATGACAGTATGAGACGATCCCTTGCCATTGCCTGATCACCGCCATCTGATTTTCGTTAAAATTATTTTCAAGATCAACACGATGCAAAATTTCAGGTCTGGATGGTGTATTTAAACTTACCACGTTCCGCATTAAAGGAAACCATGTCAAATGCAGTGGCTGATTTCCGAAGTATGGTATGGTAAGCCCCTGCTGTGTGAATGAGTATGACATCATTGGAATCTGCACTGACAAGAACTTTTCACGAACTGGAAAAAAAACAAACCAAAGTGGCATCCACCTAATGTATATACGACAAAATAACTCTAAAAGACTTTTCACACGGTCAAACTTGCAATTAACGTGACTTCTGTACCTAAATTGCTTATAATCGGCTTCCTGATCGCGTACACTTACTTACTTTATAAGTCGCCGAAACATGCATCGAAGTTGACGAAAGCAGCCATCTTGGAGAGAGTACCCCAACTTTACGCCTACCCATAATCCCTCTTTCTATCTTTGCGCAGGTGCATTTCATTAGTCGCCATCTTGGAGCCGAAATTTGAACAGGAAATTGTGTGGCCGGCAAGTCGGTCTAATTTTCCTCTGTAATCTCATGGAAATTCGAGTCTTTTGAAAGTCTTTTGTCACTATGGCAGTGCAGCATACCTGAATCATGTGGTGGATACTAGCATATCTGTTTTGGCTTATTCGCAATTTGCTTCTTGAATTTATTTTCTTTATTTTGGTGGATGTTGTGGCCAAAGCTCCGTTGAGAGAAGCAACGTAAGTCAAACTTTAGTTAAGACTGCGAGTCGTGCGACTCGATTGTTCCTTTCAGGTTAAAAATTGTCGAGCTTTCAGAGCTTTTGAACTAAGTGTACAGTGGTCATCAGTATAAGTTACCCAAATCCGTCTGGAGACCCGTCTCTCCAGGACTGCAGGAGTTTGGGTCAAGCTTTTATTTCATAGATAGATCTATCTTTAAGACTGAAAGATGCGTCATTGCAAGCGTAAGGACTAGCAAGAGGATTCTTCAACTCGATTTTTGACCCATGCTTCGCAGGATGTACAAGTTCAGTAGTACAGTACATTATACTTATTTGTAAACATATTGACATGATTGGCAACTCACAAACTGTGACAAATACTTCAAAATAGCCATGCATGACGTCCTGAAAGGACCCATTTCCAAATCAGTTGTCATGGAGCATAGTTTTTCATTGTCAAGGATCAGGGAAACAGCATCTCCACCCAGGTTTGGATCTGTTACTAATGATTTTCTTCTGTAGAAACTAACAAGTTCAAAGATTTGGGCTTCAGATTGCAGGTGCACCAGTGACATTTTGCGTTTGAGTGGTGCATAATGTGTCAAGCTTGAGTACCAAGCTGTTGAGCACCTGTCAAGATGATGGCAAGGTGGTAAACTGTATTTCTTTCAGAGTGGCTCTGCCTTGCACAGCAAAAGTTGTCAAATCATGCAATTTGACACCACCATCCAAAATGTGAACAAACAGCTTTTGGTCGATTTAAAGTAATTTAATAACAATACCTGAATTGTCAAGGAATAATAGAAGTTAGAACAATTTTTGTCTCCTTTATTGCAGTTGTCAGCTGTATACATGCTGCATTTGTTCTTTGAAGGTTTTGTATCATGATAGAACATCTTTCATCTCCTTTATTGCAATCTATGTCAGCTGCATGCATACTGTATTTGTTCTTTGAGGGTTTTGTTGTGCCATGCCATGAGCAGTGGAAAAATACTACCAATTTAAGCAAAGCAGAGACTAGAGACAAACAGGATAAGAGAGCTTGAGAGCAAGGAATTTTTTTCCGAGATCAAATAACTTAAGTCCTGCAGACATGATTTTTACTTTTACAATGAACCTTTCCAATGGTCAAGTACATTTAGATTTATATTCTCTCTCTCGCTCTCTCCCTCTCTCTCTCTCTCTCTCTCTCTCTCTTTCTCTGTCATTCTGTGTTATCCTCTGGCGAAACAAGGAGATAGATCAATACTAAGTCATAATAGTTAATACGCAAGGCTACAGATTCAAGATGAAGTTTAATAAAGTGTTTGAAGAGACCTGTTCATGAGTGCAGATCTAGGTACTGAGTCATGAGCTGGTGGATTCTTTATAAATGCACCTTACACAACCTGCACCACTGCTTTGTGGATCTATGTGTGTGTGTGCTTGTGCGTGTGTGTGTGTATATGTGCATGTATGTGTGCATGTAAGCATGTTCTTGTGCATGGGTACATGTATCATGTACATGCTTCCTTGCCTTGCATCCATGCATTCAGATATATATGGTGTGCAAATTTACTGTTCTTTGAGACATCTGTGATTGTGAAAGTTGTTGACTTGGAAGTCATTGGTATTGGTGAATGGGTTGAAATAACATTGCTATAATAGTATAAATTTAGACATTCATGTTATAGAAATACAGTTTTTGAAAATAGAACCAGGAATAGGCTAACCCTCTTTGTTTACTCTACCGCATATGGAATAAGGTTTGTTATAAATGCATCCAACAAAATATTGCTTTAGATTCAGAGGTGCAGACTGATGCTCTGGTGTTTTAAGATGTGTGTGTCATTTCTTTTGGAGGCCAGCGATAGACTGAAAGTGTTCAATATTGCTCTAAACACATTTTAACAGAGACATTAAAATTGATGTGCTAACTTACAGTCAGAATCTTATTGGCTCTGTCTGTTGTCTAGCATTTTGTTTTTGTTTTTGTTTGTTTCAGATTAATTCAGCTGCTGCTGAACAGCTGTTCTGTAGGCTATGTTTTGATCACTTTTTTACTCTATTCAGTCTGTGCATAGAATTAGAATTCTGTGTTTCACTTTCAGTTACACTGGTTCTATTTTTGTGGCATCAGCAGGCCAGAATGAAATATACGGCAGGAGAATTACTTTCTCTTCCTTTCTCTCTTTCTCTGTTTCCCCCAAGCTGTCATGTGATAATTGTTTTAAAAGGCTGATGAATTACAATCTTAACAATATGAATTGTGATTTTTAATTTAAGAATAGTACTAGTATTAATAGTAATTATTATTTTGATTAGGAAGACTGAACTGAAAGCTTTTTCTCTAGATAGTTTAGGTGAGCTCGGAGTTACGTTTTTTTTTTTTTTTTAATCCTTAACAACAAACAAACCAAACAACGACAAAGAACAGGATCAAAAGAAATGGTGTAAAAAGTAAAACAGAACATGTGATAAGTAAACAAGCAAAGGAGCTCCTTCCCGTATATACTTGTCATCAATTGGTTCATGATTTTTTTTTTTTTTAATGTTTCTGTTCTTTGTTGTGACATAAGATTGCACAAAAAGATTGTTACTCATTGTGTTATGATCACAGAAATGATGCAGAGAAGCGGACCATATGGCTGTGTGAGGCGGGTGTCTTGCTCGGAATCTGTGGGATTGTCTACTGGGCTGACCATACACCATACCTGCTCCTTTCCCTGGCGGTGGCTACTGGAGTTTACACACAGCTGTGTGGAAGAATTGACCTGCGGCAGTGGTGGCTGTCAGTGCGGACGCGGTGGGAGGAGTATCAGCAACATGAAGAGAGTATGCGTCAAGTGCAGGCACACCTGGCACGCCAGCAGGCTGCATCTTCTTCAGCGCTCCCTCCGTCCTCTCTGACAGGCGCCCCTGGCATTAGCCCAGTGTTAAGCCCCTCCCAGAACCCCTTGTATCCACATCTCATGCCAGCTCAAGGTTATCCACCAAATGTCACGCTCCTATCTGGACGAGAATTACCTGGAACTGCTACCACTAGTACTATGGGACCTGTTTTCAGGGGTTCTCATGGAGGACTCATTTGGTCTGGATTGTCGCAGACCAACAATGCATCAGCTGGCTTCTTTGGTCAGCAGCCCTCTGTAAGTACTGCTGGTCCTGCTTTGGCTTTCCAGAATCGTGGAGCTTTTGCTGGACAGTCCATTTCACAGCCCTCTATCTCTGCCCCAAACCGACAGAGTGAGGAGCATTTGCCTCCAAGATGGTTGGGGGGAGACTTGAAACGAAAACCTCTTCGTCAAATAGATAGCCGTGGTATGAGCCCTACATTAGGCTTGGCCAGCAGTGGAGCTTCAGCCATCAAAAACAGATTTATGAACGCTCTAGGTTTCGGGGGAGTGGTCAAAAAGCCCCCTGGTTTGCGAAATAAAGGTCAGAACCAGTGTTTCATGAACTCTGTGCTCCAGTGTTTAGCACGTAGTCCCTATTTAGTTCCTTGTCTGGCAGTAGATGCAGCTAAAGAGCTGGAAGGAACTGTGTCCGAATCCTTGTTCTTGTCCACTCTGTCTGAACTTCTGGATTTGCTGACTGCGGAACCAGAAACATTAGACTCCAGTATCCTGGAGCCAACAGCATTTCGACATGCAGCATCAGCATTAAATAGAAATCTGGTAGCACCAGTCAACCAGCAACAGACTCAGCAGGATGCTGCAGAGTTTCTGATGTGGATGTTGGACATGGTACACAGGATTCTCAACAAAAATAGGCAGGCACTCTCCTGTGGTAAGGCTTTGTCCTTTGTTGAATTATTTTCGTTTTTTGTTTTTTAATTTATTGAGTGCTCTATTTTGATCCTGTCACTATTAGATTTTAGTTATCAAGGAAAAGAGAAAAAAAATTATCTCCAGATCAGAGTTTAATTACAGAGTGAAAAAGATGCCTGAAAGTACCTCCTTTAAATTTAAGCAGGCGCTGCAGAAAATTGTTCAACTACTACAGTTATTTGTTAAAGAAAAAAAAA
>SDAX010000204.1:24913-37597 GCA_004193615.1 Conus consors
TGGGGGGGGGGTATATACATATTAATATATGCATGTGTGTGCTATATTACAGAGATGCTCATGTCTGCTAGCAAGCATAGACAAAGATAATAACATGTATGCATATAGAAATGCTGACTGACTTCTGTACGTTTTTCTGATTAGTATGTTCATATTCTCATCACGCACACACACACACACACACACACACACACAGGCGCGTGCGCATGCACACATACACTGTGTCCTTACTTTGACGCATGGAGTCAGATATATACACACTCCCATGTCCTTTCTACAGAAAGACAAAATTCCTTTTTCTCATAAGGGATCAGCAATGTTCCAGTCTGCGTGGCAGACGATGCCACACATCGGATTTTGTACTTTAAATCTGTCTTTTGTTTCAAACATTGTTTACAACTATGTGCTGGGCTACACCATTTGCCCCAAAATTCTTTCATCTTCCTTGCAGTTAGTACTTAGCAGCAGCTCATTTCATAAGCTGGCCATGCTTCAAACAGCGAAAATCAAAAAACATGTGATAAGTTCACAGCAAATTTATTTAAGCACCAAAAGATCTAGATCAAAGCCACAAAAATCTTCTCCAGATCATTTCGTTCACTACATCAGCAATACTGTCCAAAAAATATGTTTAAAAAGTGCAAATACTCGCAAAAACATCAACTCTTTTGTTTACGCTAAAAAGAAGAAAATGTTTTTTTTTAGTTCACATTCATGGTGTTAATAGCTCAGCGGACCACAAACGTAATTACTGGCATGAAAGCATGTTAAAAAAAAATGTCCACAAACCAAGACAAAACTTAACAACTCTACTAAATGATAATGCAAGTCATTTACAAACTGCCTGGCTGGAGACTCCATGCCATACAAACAAGCACACTCAACAAATTACTGCATAACGTAAATGCATGCACAGGCATATGAATCATAGTCCAGGTTCTACGTAACCTGAATATATACATGTATGCATAGATACACAAAGATCTAAAACATTAAAATCGCTGGACTTTTTTCAGCATAGAACTGCTACGGAAAGAAAGGGGGATATTCTATAGCTTGCTGCACTGTTCAAGTTATCAGCAGAACAGTTAACTGCCTGTCCTAACTTTAAAATATCACAATCTAGCTGTCACTGACTCCGTGACAATCCTTATGTTTACAACATCACTGCTATGTTTGTCACAGAAGAGCAATTATTGTTAATCCTTGTATGCCTGAAATATGACTATATAACTGCATAGTAGAGCACTTATTACCAATGCTTATGTTTAAAATATGTCCTAGCTGCCGCATTACAGCAGTTAATGCCAATCTTTATGTTTAAAATACCACAACCTACTTGTCACAGTAGAACAGTTATTGCAAATCCTAGGTTTAAAATATAACCCATATGTCACAGCAGAGCAGTTAATGCCAATCCTCATGTTTTAAAAAATTTCACGAACCAGTTGTCACAGTACAGCAGTTAATGTCAACCCTTGTACATTTAAAACATCCTTTCCTAGTTGCCATTGTATGCAGTTATTGCCCATCATACAAGTTTACAATATCACCTCCCATTTGTCACGATACAGCAGTTACTGCCCATCCTTATGTTTGAAAAATCAAATCTAGTTGTTACAGGACAGCATTTAATGTTAATCCCTATGCTTACAATTTTCCAACCAAGTTGTCACAGATGAATAAGTACCCAACTACATATCAACAGTCTAGCTGTCATAGTACAGTAATCTAGCATGGATTTTGGAGACTTGTACAACAACAACAAATGCCCAGGCGAAATGACTTTTAACTGTTTCATCACCAGCCCAGGGGAAATTACCTCAACTGTTTCATCACCAGCCCAGGGGAAATGACCTTAACTGTTCCAACACCAGCTATCCTCAAGCTATGAGCAGCTGAAGAACAGAGCTATTGTGTGGTAGAACATTCACAAGACTGTAACTTCTGAACCACAAGACAAATTACCATTTATACATAATATCATCTCAAAGATGACAGCTCAGTTATTCCATGTACTACTCAAATATGACAGGAAACTTGAAACGAAATCGCACGAACTGAATCACATCATGCTCATGGTACAAACCAGCGACTGTGATACTCTGACTGCAGCTGCCGTGCTGATACATTGGTGATGAAAGGATCAAGGGCAGAAATTGAGAAAGGAAACTAAGAAAAAATGCCTCCCCCAAAAAAGCAAATGTGGAGGGAAAACAAAAGATGAACATACGACTGATTACAGGGGTACAGAATGATCAGTAAAACTTGTGTACAGCCTACTGGGGTACAGAATGAGTGGTGATGGAGTACTGTGAAATGTTCTTCACATGCTCATAGTGAGTTGGGTGTATTTTGAATTGGAAAATTTCTGATCACTGGTATGCGAATATCCACTTCATGTGAAGAAAGGACCAGTTTTCTGACTTTGCCAAATACAACAACAAAACAGAAAAAAAAAAATTTTAAACTGTTGAATCGGTAATGCCAATGCCCATCAGTTATAAACCCCATAGCTCTAAACATAAGCATAAATAAGCAAATGTTCAAACACAGAAATACAGTCTTGAGTTACTACTGCGCTTTTTATATACTTGAAGAGATTCTGTTTATAGCCATGACAAAGGTCAACTCAAGACTACTGCAACAAAACAAAAACACATACAAAATAATTGAACTGAACAACTGTCGGTAATAATTTTATACCGACATCAAAACAGAAACAAGTAAAAACAATCTGTTAGAACATAAACAATGCATTCAAAGATAGACAAGACAGAATCCTGAAGGCAAGCAAATCATGACTAAGTGCTGCTGTATTTCTTTGTGTGATTATACAAAGAGTAACAAATCTGACACTTAATTTCTAACATTCTTAACTTTAGGGCTGTGTGTGTGTGTACATATAAATAACAAATTTAACACTCTAATTTCTAACATTCTTAACTTTAGGTGTGAGTGTGTACATGTAACAAATTTAACACTCTAATTTCTAACATTCTTAACTTTAGGAGTGTGTGTGTGTGTGTGTGTGTGTGTGTAAAATATATCTGCATATGAGAGAGAGCAGAAAATGGACCATTCCATTTATATATCCTCTTGCAAATTTGTCACTGTATCCAATGTTACTTCACATGCCAGCGGGATTCTCTGATTATCCAATCACTGCATTCACGACACACAGATCCCACTTCATAAATAAGCTAAGATCATTGCAGCAAAACTGCACGTTGTAAATGTGAAGAGAGCCGTAACTGACCATTTTCAGCAACTGGAGTGGTCTTCTCCACACCCATCTTTAGCAACATACTGGGTTTTGTTACCATTTTCAGATCACTACTTCTATTCTGATGAGTGTCGACCCAACTTCCACAAAAATGATTCTGTGAAGACTGTTTAATATCAAGTGAGTGAAAAATATCAAACTGATGACCAACCTGTTACAGACAGTGAATTCTGGTTCAATTAATATGGCAGATTTCATGTCATACTTCAACGTTCATTGTAACTGTTCTGTAACTGACCAGTGGGGAACAAGTACAGTCTTCACAATCACACCATCATGCCCCATACCCCATATAAAATGGCACAGTAAAACCTCACACATAAAAAAACCCTCTCTCAAGGGCGACAAAATTCTGTACAATTTCTACAACTTCACCACACTCTGTATTAAATGGCACAATAAAACCTCACAATTACCTGCCTATCCCTCCCTCCTACACCACACCTCTCCCAGTAAAGACCTATTCCTCTGGAACACTGTCACTCCCCCACACAACATTCACCTCCCAGTGAAGCTTTTCGCCCCCATATAAATACTCGGTTTCAGAATCAGTTTTGGAGGTCGCTATTGAGAGGTTTTACTGCACACTATCCATCTATGAAATTCACCAGTATTACAATCACAGTAGAACAAATCATCTTGTGTATTTCATTTGCATAATATTTCACACACATGTATTTCAGTCCAAGTCCAAATTTCATCCATCATATAAAAAAAAAATGTCCTTGATTTCATTACACCACGATAAATGCAGTTTCTGGATTAGAATTACGATAAAACATGGAGGCACCAGTATAGTAAGCAGTAATACCATCTCTGGACAAGGTCAGTAACATACAATGCACTGTTTCCTGATATATATATTTCTTAACAGAAAAGCTGATAAAACTCCAGCAGTTTTTAAACACAAGCAGACCATCTGTTTCCTTTTCATGAAAGCTTTTGATTGTATCTTCTCTTTCCAGAGTGCTCACTGATTATAAATGTCATTTGAAATGTCTCGTCATCCGTTTTCACGCCAAAGCTATTCCTCTGTATTTATGTCTTGCCACGTAGGCATTGTATTGAACATACACATACATATATGTCTACATGAAAATTTGAACACATGATGCAGTCAATAACATGACGATTTCCACTCATCATCATGTCCAGCAAACTGCATGACTATGCTAGACAAGAAGAAAGTCACTTCACAAAATAACAGGATCCAAAATATATTTACATCATATGTATATATACATACATAAATATCATGCACAAACGGAAAGAGAGAGACCAAATTTCTACACACATAAACTACCAAACACGTGATGAACATGAGTTATAAACCTGGGTTACTGATTATACATGCAAAGACTTGGAAATGCATCGCATTTCCAAAACAATTGTCAGTGATAGTCAAGAGGTATCTAATTACATCAGCCGTAAATTACTGCGGAAGACTAGATATAATGTTTCTTCAAGATGATGTGAGTACATTTGAAATAGGGACAAATCCATAAATCATTTTGTGATTCATAACACACAGAACAAGGTGCAATACACATAAATGCAAAGTCAGCTAACCACCTTCTAAGAAAAACAATGTACCATCTCATCACTTTTTGTCTGTCTCTAAAATTAGAAATCTGCAGGAGTTACTCAAAGATAGATTCTGCATTTCAGCACATTTTTCTTCCCATTCTAGTTGTATTTCAATACGTGAATAAATTCAAATGAAATGCTGCTTATGGAAACAATTGATAAAAGGGTTTTCGAATTGATCAACAACTTCACTGCCTCGGATGAAGAGTGCTTCCATCTAGTTTCTTTTTATATCAACATGAAATGGGAGAAATTGGAGAGGCAACTAAGATTTCACAGGAATGTGTCAGAATATGTTGTGCCTTTTCACATGATTCAAGAGTTTCAAACCTGACAGTCGGAAGAAACTATCGAGGGAGACACAGAAAACTCTTTTTCACATAAAACGTTGCTATCATTCTAGAGTACAATGCAAATTTAGCTACTTCTTATGGAATGTCAGCTACATACATGGGGGGGGGGAGAGGGGGGGGAGGAGCTATGAATGTTTTTATCATCTAATCATCTGAGGCAAAAGCCAATGAATGCAGAATGAATGGAAGAGAAAGGTTTGTATTTCAGGACCAGACAGGCCGAAAACCACTTAACATGGAATGAATAGCTTACAAGGGTACAAAGGTTTATATTTGATGAGAGATTAATCTGACAGCGACAGAACGCCGAGTGAATGACAGAGAAAGTTTTGTGTTTCGGGACAGACAAAGCTGAAAGCCGCTGAATGCAGAAAGAACAGCAGTAAAAGGTTTGCACTTGAGTGGAGCTGGAAGCTAATGAGGCAAGGGTCATGCTGAAATTAATGGAGATCATCTGTAAGGTCAAGCTTCGGCTCCTGAAGTTGAAGAAAACGCAGAAAAAAGATATCAAACAGTAGTACGTGCTATGGAACTGTCGTTCTGCTTTTTGTTTTTTCCCCCATCCATCTCATCCCTACCTCCACCCTCCCAGCCCACCACCCCTATTTCTAAACACCTTGCTTTGGGATTACGACATGTGTTTGACAAAACTTTCTGAAGATAAACACCTTGCTTTGGGATTACGACATGTGTTTGACAACACTTTCTGAAGAGACACTTTTCCAGTGAAGATTACAGCAGCAACATGTGACCTCAAATGTATATGACGTTAACAATGTTTTGTATATATCAATTCACAACTCTGTAATGTACTCACACAGACGTTATTGCTAAATTCAGTGTCATATATGAGACATTTGATGGCACATGCATTCAGTCCTAGTGCTACAGTCATACACTATGAATATGATTCTTTTATCACTACCTATAACTCTTGTTGATACATCTCATCTACACAGTGCTGCTAAATTCAGCGACATACACAAAATCTGATGGCACACAAAGAATTACACAAAAAGTGGACACAAAAACCAATCCATGGGGTGGGGCGGTGTAACAAAACTCACATGCTGATTCCTTTAAGAAATTTTCTATTTTAACACAAAAATTAAATGAAAAAAACTTCTTCTTTCCAGACATTCTTTTTTCAGACGTAAGGTATGACAAAAAAATAAAACAAAAACTTTTTTCTAGACATACGGTCTCACAAAAATTGAAAATATAATCTTTTATTTTCAGGCACAGGGTATCACAAAAATTAAGTGAATAGTGCTTTTGTTAAGACATCAGGTATTACAAAATCTATAGCTACCTTTTTTTCTCAAGACACAGGGTTTCACAAAAATTATGCACAATTCTTTTATATACATATGGCACTTTTTTTTTTACAGAAATTCCTCCCCAATGAAGACCTTTTCATAAACGCTTTTTTCTGTTTCCCTACATAAAATGATCTCCCACAGCCCCCCTCTCACTGAAGACATCTGGATTTCAGGGGTCCTTCAGGAGGGCTTCCATCATACTTTAATCCTCAATCACAGCAAACTAACAACATCAACAGTATACCATTCTCTTCATCACGATCTGTGTGAAAGAACATGACAGAAAGACCACACAGGTGTTTTATTCACCAATTCTTTTGTTCACCGGTAAAACTGAACAGTCACTTTCTGATGATTCAGAAAAACTGGTCACAATCAGCAGCCATAAAGGTCTAGAACTGCTGGCATGCAATCGTTCAGGGAGTAGAAACTGCTTTCCAATGTTTATGCCAGCATGAGCACACCCACACAGACGTACTAGCCAGCCTGTCAAACCAACACATGAACACAACCAGCTTGGAACTGTGTCACAAACCTTTCAGTACACATGGAAGGCACTTGTGTTCTCAGTCTTGTCAAACATGTATGTCATCTTGTCAGCCACTAGAACCAACTTGAAATTATTCCTCTAAGCTTTCAAAATCATGACATTCAAGAGTAACAATAATTTTTCCTGAATCCACCAAACGTTACAATTAAAAAGAACTGGGTTTTTGTTTTCTTTTTCATGTTCGCTGTATTTTAGTGTACTGAAACAATTAACTCTGATCAAGAAGATACATCAGAATGTAAACAAAACTTCAAAACTATTCAGCTTTAGGCTACATTCTATGCAACTTAATGAAAGAAACAACATAAATGTCGCCCCATCCCCTTTCTTTTATACTCCTTAAAACCAGCAACTGTTCAGCCATTTGACAGACCTGCTTTCACCGGTTTGTGTTGAAATGATCAGCTGCTAAAGAGCTGTAACAAGTTATAACCTTCAACTTCCATGCAGCGTCTCATTTTTACCTTTAAAAAGATGTAGGACTCATGGCATTGAACTCTGCCTTGCCCGCCCTGCTGGTGTTGCCCGTCTGTGTTTGGGGTGTCACGAACCAAGTCATCATCTTCTTCGTCAGTGACGGTTTAGTTTCTTTCACCAGTTCTCCCCCCATGGGCTCCTTCGGAATGGAGCTCATCAGGCTTGCGGGGTTGCTCAGAGGTTTCATCTCCTTGGTTTCAGAGACGTTATGAGACACAACAGCCTGTCTCTCCTTTTCTGGCTCCTCCTTCACCAGTGACAGTTTGCGGGTTTCAGGTTCCGCATGAAGCTGCAGTTGTCCTGGGGGTGGCAGCGTCAGCTCTGGCATGGATGCTCGTCGAGGGCTGTTGGGCGCGCTGAACGATTTCTTTCGGATGTCGCCACCAAACAGCTTCAACTCTTGGCGGAAAGACTTGAGAATACTGCTGTCGAAGGCAGGCTCTGTTTGGTAGCGACTCTGCTGACTGCTGTCCTCACCAATCCCCTCTCTTTTAGTGGACAAGCTTGATGGAGCCTGGAAGGTGGTCGACGCCAAGATGGCCGCAGGGATGCGGATGTTGCTCGTACAAGGCTGGGAGGATGCAGCAGCACCAGCGGATTCTGAGGCAACAGAAATTGGGAAGGGAATGAGGCTTGGAATACCAGCACCATTGCACTTGTCATGTCTTACTTGAAAATTCACCACGTCAGTGCCAAACAGTCCCTTCTGCCCCTTTTCCCATTTTACGGGAAGTTTCATAGTATCTCAATTTTTGTTATCAAAAACCCAAAACCAGTTAACAGCAAATTTTTCTGCTTAACATATTCACAAAAATGATATCAAAGCTCAACCAAACTTCCTAGTATAAATATAGTTAATGGAAAAAAATATGACTCAAACAACATAATTCACTGTATGACATTGCTCCATAAAAATATCAAATACAAAAAAAGGCACTGATTGATTGAATCTCCCTTCATACACTAAATGGGTTCTGAAAGTCAATATATACTTCATTATTGATTGAACCTCCCTTCATACACTCACTGGGTTCTGAATGTCAATACATGCTTCATTCTCCTCCAAACAAGCGCCTATGTCATGTAAATTTCTGTGCATGGTACATCAAGCGTGTGGAGTTATCTGTGGCTTCTATGAAGGAATACCCTGTCATACATCTTTGGTAACTGAAGTGCAAACGCACACATATTTTTATCTGAAATCATGAACAACATTAAACTAAAACAAACAAAATTCGCACGCACACACACACACACACACATATGTACATGCACATATATGCCTGTGTGCATGTACATATATTCTTACCAACGTACATACACTCATACTTTTCAAGCAAGCATGCTTGCACCCATACGTACATCATGTGCATGCAAGCACTCAGACCCACAAATATGAACATACAGACAGAAAGAGAGCGAGGGAGAGAGAGAGAGAGAATGCACGTATGTACACACATGCACACACACACAAAACCATGCTACTAATGTCCTCCTTTTCATTTCTCAAAACAGGTACCTAAAAGAAGTCTTCTCTTTCGGAGATTGAAAACGATGTTTGAAAACACTAGTTCTTCCAATAAAGGTTGGTGCTTCATTATGTTCAGCTCAAAGTCCGTTTGAAAAGCTCATACAATTCTGAAGTGTACTTGTCAATGGTAACTTGGACGAGGTTGCCGATTTGCACAAAGGTAAAGCTAAAAGGTGTAGGTCAAAGCACTGAATACTGAAGAAAAGTATGTCATCATCAGCCTGTAGGCAGGAAGCTTTCATCCCATTCCCATCCCTCACACCTCCAGCTAGGATATAAAAGTGTATGTGTGTATTGTAACTTTCCTGTGGAACAAAATGTAGTTGTGTGACTTACAATCATACCACTTACAAGCTCTCTGTTCCTGTTAATCTCTCTCTCTCTCTCTCTCTCACTCACTCACTCATAACAGGATACGAGGTAGGATAAATTCTAAATCTGTTAAACAAATTCTACTTCACCGGTGTGATTGCACACACACACACACACACACACAGATGCATGTAAACCACATCACTTCAGCAAAATTTCAGAGAGGTAAGGCAAGTTCAAGAGAGTTTCTGAAAAGAGAAGCACCAGTTACTTATAACATGAATCACTGAATGTTACCTACAGAATGGTAGGAGAGGCAGTAAATGACTCACAAGACTGAGTCTAACCAGCAGTCGGGCTGACAAAGGCTTAAAGATAAATGAAAAAAAAAAAAAAACTAACAGTACCTAATAAAAAAAACTCTCTCTCCAGTCCAGATGCCAGCTGAGAGCGATGCCATTTCTTCTTTGGGTCAGGATGCGTGGGTAGTACAACATCCATGGCATGCAAGATTTTTTATTTGTGAATAAAGGATGTGCTCACACCAATCACTAACTGAAAGCAGTGCCACTATTCCTGTAGGATGAACTCGCAGTTACATCCATGGCAAAGGTGTACCAAATTTCTTTTTTGCTTTTCTCAGATATGCAGCACTACTAATAATTAGTTGTTTCAAGACGTGCTTCTCTTCACTGAAGCATGAAAAGATTCTGTTGTTTTTGTCTTACTATTCTAAATCAAATAGCATGTTGTCTGTTGGCATGAATGGTTTATTTAACTCTGTTGGCATGAATGGTTTATTTAACTATCAGGCTAACACAAATTATACAGTATCCCCATCACCTGACTTGTAATCTTACTTTACACCATCCAAAAGAATCATATTTTTTAAAACAAAAATTTCCATACTTTTGTATGTATCCACTCAAATAAAATCACTGTTAATTCACACCAATTCCCCTCCACACATACACATCTCATGCCAACCCCCTCATCCTCCCACTCCACCGCCTTCCTCTCTCTTCTCTCTCTTGTCATTCTTTTCCCCCCCCACTTTCAGGTTTGGACGACATTCACAGAACTGTAAAAACGGCCACACAACATCCTGTACAGACAACACTGACCACAGACAATGCCATAAATTTACCGATAGCCTTCAGGTTCAGCTGGGGCTGTGACAAACTCTTGTGAAGTTTCGGCACGCTGGCCTGAACTGTGGAGGCTGGCAAGGTACAGGGAAGATGGGGAAGTGAGGAGATGTCCGATTCAAAATAGAATGTTCGATTTTCATTGAACATCTGGAAAACACCAGGCGGGGAATTTGCGTCTGGCAGTTCTTTTGCCATGTTGAGAAACTGCAAGATAGTCAATCTGGAAACAGAGTGAAAAAAAAAAAAAAATACATCTGAAGATAATACTAATCGCATGTCATAATGATTTATATATGCACAAAACATGAAAAAGGTATGCAATTATACAACTGATGTTAGTTTAAATACACACTGAAATACACACACAATGTGTCTAAATATTGAACATAATCTGCTTGAAAGGAAATTCTAAGTAAGGCATGAACAGTAAATAATAAATAATGAACAAGTTGGGTAATTCTTTCTCCCATGATGAACTTAATTACATGCCCATAACTCTGAACAAATGCTGCTTACCAGCACCAAGTCACCTCACAGAAATGGAAACAAAGAGCACACAGAACAAATAAGGAGACATATATCACCTTATTTGTTCAGTGTGTGAAAATGTCTCCTTGTTTGCTCCGAGTGCTCTGTGTTGGCATTTCTACTAGGCGATTTGGCGTCATAGTCGGTGTTCGTGTGGAGTTATGCACATTTAATTCATTTCATCATGGGAGAAAGAGAGTTACCCTACTTGTTCTTTATGACCTGCTTGACATGACACACTCCTGTCAGACCATTCCCGCGACGGAGACAAAGGATATCAAGTGAACATGATCAAGACAACAACTGCCTGATGCTTTCAACCATCATGACTGGCCCTTCATAGGCTGTCCACAAAAAGGCAGCAAAGAAATAAAAATAAGAAAAACTAATACTATTCAATACTTCCTTGTCGACAATGATTGCAGCATTCCTAGCACTCAAATTCAAAATGAGGTTTTCTTTATAAGAAAAACTTTTTACTAACACCCTGAAGAATCACAGGATTCTGTTCTTGTGCCATATCCAAATTCTTCTTCCTACTGTCCAACGATTATAAACAGTATCCACACAATGTGATACTGGTTTTAATATTGGCATTGTGTCTTGAAACTGGCAACATTCAAGTACAAACCATGGAAGCTGAAAAATGTGTAAAAACAGAAAAGGCTTCAAATAAGTAGAAAAAAGGCCATAGCAGCACACTATAAAAATAAACGTGGCAACAGTTAGCTGTGCAACCGCCCAGCATATCAGCGCACACACCTGATTTTTTTTTTTTTTTCTGCTTGCGAGTTATCAGATTTCTGTTGTGCAGACTGCTAAATCACCTTGTGCACCAGACCTTCACGCTATAATTTTCTCTTTATTTCACCACATGAAGTTTCAGTATGCTCAGAATTTTCATGTCCTCGGTTAAACAAGGTACCATTAAGCAAATATTGACCAAAAAAACGAACGTGTTTTCACACTGTTATATATAACAGATCTTCCTGTAACAAACAAAACATAATAAATTTTATGTAACCCCTTATTCCCCGAGATACTGCCACTTAAAGATCATGATCTCTTTGATGTAGCTAAAAATTCACTGGGCGATACTTTTTTAGTACTGATTTCTCCATAAATAAATAAGAAACTCCAAACTTGTATAAGATTCCATTTGTACACATGAAATTCTCATTTATTTGGTTGAAAATAAAAATACAGACTTAAAAATGACCAAAACAGTGGTTTCTGACAAAGCAATCACGCCTGATGACCCATAGTATATGTATGGGCCTACTCATATTTCAAATGAAATGGTCATAGAACAAACAAAAATAATGATACGTAATAATGTTTACATGTTTCAAGAAAACAAGTAGGCTTTGTCACCATTATTCGAAGTATAAATGACTACTGACACAAGGGTCTAAAGTTCCCACATTTTGTTGAAAAAAAAAAAAAATGCTCCATGTCAGAACAGTAGAATGAATGTATAAAACTGTAATTGTTCATTTGCATCTAGATATTCAAGTTTCCTCTGTCACAAAGACACTTCCTTCACTTTGTCTTCTTCTTCTTCTTCTTTTTTTTTTTTTTTTTTTT
>SDAX010000219.1:16183-26816 GCA_004193615.1 Conus consors
TTACGATCAGTCACATGCAGATTTTTCCTTTTTTTCTTCTTCTTCCTCTCCTTCCAACAAACACTTCACTCACAGATGTGGAGTAGATGAACATTAACAGAAAACAGAAATGGATTATGCTGAGAATTTTTGCTAGTTGCCAACTTGGTGCAATATCACACTTTAATCACCAGTTTTCCCAGAAAGAGGTAAAAAAAAAAAAGCTTTTTCTCATTCCTGTCTAAATTTCATCCATACTCCAAGTAAGAGGAAAAGAACTTTTTCTCATTCCTGTCTAAATTTCATCCATACAGTTTTCCGTTTGTTTCATGTCATGCCACTAAATAAACTTTAGAAAATGTAAATGTTCGCACTGTTGGCAACATTAATTTCAAGCTTGATGCTGTCACTTATACTTTGGGGGCATATCTTAAAAGACTCCTTCCTCATTTTTTTTTTCAGTTAATGCAGCCAACAAATGATGAAACCTTTGTTTTGTTTGTAACAAAAGACGGTGAAGCCATATGATACATGCACATCTCTCACTCAATCTTATACATCATTTTTTTTTTTGTTCTGCAAACAAATATAATAATGTAAAAATAGATGTTCAGCCACAGATTGTCATTTATTCGTTCACCATTCACCTAACAAATCTGTTCTTCAGCAAAATTCTGTTTTCAACAAAGGAAATCATACATGAAGTGGGAAGGCATGAACAAAATGAAAACAAAAACAGAAGTTTTGTTCTTAATGTTTGCAGGGATTCAACAACAAAAAATGGGGGGGGGATCCAAAATTCCAAGAGACACCCTGTACATAAACCACATACATCAACATAATGCTCACAGAAACAAGTGACACACACAAATGATTTCTACTGTACTCACTGAAACAATAAGATTCAGAGTGGTTGGATCAAGAGCTCTGTTGAACATTCTAGTAACCCGGACGTTACATTGGTACTCGCCGTTGCCAAGGGAGACTGTTGTCACCTCAAAGTAATTGATATATCCAGCTGGTATGGCTGAAAATGATGCAAAAGCAGTCTTTCATAAACAAAGCTGCTTCATATCACTGCATCTTCCTGCGTATATGCAAATGCAAACGCACACACACACACATCCTTACCCATATGCATGCGCCCATCTGTACATGCTTGAATAAACATGCAAATACAGGCACACAGACATGCAGTATAATTGTTCATATTAGCAATCTTATGAACAAAATTCATTCACACAAAACGACAGTCAAAACACAAAAAGACAAACATGTAATTACTGACAGCCACTGATTATCTACAGCCATGTTTCCTTGAGAGCCAATGAACCTATTTTCAGTAGCTGTTTCCAAAGACAATTAGCTGTGTGGATCATATTGGAACCAAATAAAAGTAGCTTGTTCCTTTCCCCAAATTTTAGTGCAAACTTTTAAAATATTACACCACTAGAAAGATGACATTTCTGTCTAATGATATAGGAAAACAAATGAGTATATTCACCGAAAACTAAGGTGACTAAGCCTCGCTTTTCAATTTGTCTGCATTGCATTTAAACAGCAATTACAAAATCTGCCTTCCGACGCAGGCTTTCAAATCTGCTAGTCAGCTCCTAATATGCTAAAATGAGCGCATGCTTGTTTGACTTTGTGTACTATAGATGCATCAATGGCTATACATTCAATATTAAGATGTATGGAAAGTGTGCAACATCAAAATGTGCAAACAATGTGTAGACCTGTGTTCTGTCATTCATCCTGTATCCTGTCATGATGATTTACATGTACACTGGCATAATAGCAAGAACACTGCATCAAGGAGTAAAAGAACCTGGGAGTACTAGTGGACCTTCACTGCAAGGACACATGTACTGGGAAAACACTGGTTATCCTGGCCACAGTAATGTCCACCTCTAGGAGAAAAAGAGAGAAGCTTTACAAACAATGCCAGAGAAGCCAACCCTTTTCTCTCTGGTGCTGTGCCAAAGTCTAAACACCAGCACCTGACTGCACAGTGTGACATGCTGCAGCTCTAACTTCTGTAGAATGCAAAATTCTTTCCTCATGCACAGTCCAAAGACACTACATGGCCATCAGCTTGACCATTTCACACCACATCCCTATCTTTCCATTAGACTGAAAGCACTTTAATTTCCTCTCTTGTCATGATCACAGGCAGGTCATGTCAATTCCTCCACCTAAAAGATAGCAGAATGAAGGTAGAGACGATCAAATCTGTGATCAGTGAAGGATCCAGCACTGCATATGTTTATACAACTTGGGGAACACTGATGGAAAATCAGCTAACCCCTCTCGATGTATCTGCTGATGGACAATCTCATCATTTGAAAGTAAGCACTCTTACCTTTCACACTATTTTTGTCTTAAAATTAAATGACATGATTCATTGCTGAAATGTACACATAGCACTCTGGCAAAATCTGTCTACACATCTTAAAAGTTAACATTAAGTCTTAAATCATGTATAGCATGTATGCTCTGATAGCATCATGCAAGTCTGTCAAACTTCAAATACAGCCTAAATTTGTTATCATGAGATGGTGACAAGTTCAGTTCAGTATGTCTCTACTGCATTAATGGAGAAGCTAGCAACAGAACTAGCAACCTTAACATCACCTGCCTTAGAACCTACCACAGAATATGAAAAACACCCACAATCAGTTATGCAGACCAGTCTCCAGACGAGACTGACAATGCTCAAATGCAAACATTTTCATAGATATTGCAAACAGAACCCTGATAATGAAAAAAAAAACCCTTAACTTTCCACAAACTATGCCAAAACAAGTCCCAATATTGATGGCAATAATATGGCAGAGATTATGTGAATGACCAACACTTACCAAGAGTCACTGGATTTTTTTTTTTTTTTGGCAACCATTCTGCTAGTGGTATCCTGTGAACTGAATCTACCATTCCAAAATTCCCTGTCTACCGGTAGATATGTGGTGGTTATGTTTTCATTCCTCTTCCTGTCTACCGGCAGTAATTCAGTATTCATAATCTTTTCTTTATTCCTCCTCAATTTTTCAGGTCTACCAGTAGTTTTTTTTGTAGTCAGAACATTTCCTTTCCTCCTCAGTTTCTTGTTTTCCAGTGGTTATATGGTGGTCATGATTTTTCCCTCCTTCCTGACTTCCTGCCCACCAGTAGGTGTTTGGCGTCATAATACGGTACTTCCATTCCTCCTCAACTTCTTGTCCGTTATTCAGTGATCATAATGTTTCCATTCTTCTCATTTTCCTGTCTAAAGTAATTATTCTGTGGTTACAATATTTCAATTCTTCCTGAAGGTCTTTTCTGCTAATACTTATTCAGCATCATATTTCCATTCCCTCTGAACTTCCTGTATATCAATCATTATTCCCAAGTCATAATCTTTATACACACACACACACGCACACTTCCCAATAAATTACCTGTCTACCTGCAGGTATTCTGTGGTCATAATCATACCATTTCTCCTCAATTTCCTGTCTATCCATAACTATTGGCTGGTCATAATTCAATTCCTCTTAGTTTCGTGTCTACTACCATGTATTTGGTGGTCATAATTTTTCCATTCCTCCTAAACTCCTTGCCTGTCCATAGTTATTCTGTTCATAATTTTTCCATTCCCTCTCAACTTCCTGCTCACCCATAATTATCCAATGATAATTTTTCCATTCTTCAGCTTCCTGTTTAACACAGAGAGCTATATATTCTCCTGTGGTTACTTGGTGGGCAATCACTTTCACATTCCCCCTCAGCTTCCTGTCAACAGATTAAACGAGTCCTGGATTGACAAGATCAACTGGACTGCTTACACCACAACAAACTCCTTCACACATGTTCAAAGGAGGTAGGAAGACATCCCCAACTACCCGAACATCCATCACCACACCCTGCCACCTTGATGCCCTGGAAAAACGAGCTGCACTCTGAAATATGATCATCCAATACATGAAAAATTTCTGTTTAAGAGAGAGCCAGAAACCATTTTAAAAAAGCACAACTTACTCTGTTGCAGTTCACATTGCAATGGATCCAGTAGAGTGTCTCGGTCACGTGCTTTCAGTATCACCGGCGTATTTGGGTCCAATGCATTGCGAGGAATGGGCATGAATGTCAGGTATTGTCCTGAAGGCTGTAAAACAGCATTTCACGAATTGGATACGAAAAAGACTTGCACTATGATCATAAAGAAGTGCTGAACTAGTATCCACTGATGGCCAATATGGTACAGCTGTAGTAAACTCAGATATGAACCTGTCAGTTCTTCATTCTATGGTGCATAATTTGACAAGTAATAATTCACATTTCAGTGATTTGTTCTTTGCACACCAATGTATTTTGAATAAGTATGAAAGACTGTTTCCACATAATCAGCTTAGTTATGACCTGCACACTCACACAAAATGAATACTAAACAGGTCCACAGAGTAACCCTCTTATGTTCTGTACTCTCACCACTGGGGCAAGTGTTTCTCATAATCAGTGCAAAATTGAATGATCTGCACTCTCTCGCCACTGGGGCAAACATGTTTATGATCAACACACAGTTGCATGGTCTGCATGCTCTGACCCCTGAGGCAAATATTTCTACATGATCAATGTACAGTTGTATGATCAGCATACTCTCACCCTGGGGCAAATAATTCCACATGATCTGTGCAGTCGTATGATCTGCACTCTCTCGCCATTGGGGCATGTATAGATTTCTATATAGATTAATGTACAGTTATGATCTGCACAGCCATGCTATACGGGCAACCAAGACATGTTTTCACATGATCCACAGTTGTACCTGCACACCAACACAACTTGGACAGAATGGCACTAAGTCTTGAGATGACAATGTGTGTTTACAATCAGCGCACCTACACACAATAATGATGAAAACCCATGTAAACAGCTGATTTATTCCTTCATCAAATGTTAATGCTCAGGGAAAGAGTTGAGTTATTTTTTCTCCAAATGATAAAGTTCACAAAGCAAAAAGAACGCTCAGTAGTCAATTTGAACAAAACAGGAATTCTAAAGGCTATTTTCTTTTGATCATTCCACTAAAAATCTGAGAAATAAGTTTTGAAACTACAGTAAATGCTGAAGCCATCATTTCTAAATAGGAAAATCCATCCCATCCACCAATAAGATGCTTAACGTACAGTGTGGTTTTTCTGGTGTGCTCAAAACATCCCTGGCGCATGTCATGTATGCAAACTTGTACCTGAGGAGCACTGGAAGAGTTGAAAACAGACAACAGTGTCTGAAACACTGCATCACATCATATTATTTGACTGTTAATTTGGTCCATTTAAAAAAAAAATGAAGTACATATTCCATATTAATCACCAATGTTAACTGTTACATTTTTTTTTTTTCAAATGAAGCATAAAATTCATGTTTAGAACTAATGTTAATTATCTGATATATCTTTCAGACCTGCCTACCTAAAAACTGTCTATGGTACACTTTCTCACATAAACAGGTGTATTTTGGAAAAAAAAAAACACATAAGTACTTCCAAAATGAGGTGAGAGAGGGTGGGAAATGAAGCAAAACTTAGAAAGAAATGGTGTAAGTTCTGCCACAGATACAAAGAGATTATAGAACAAAACACAATGCATTTCGACCTCTTGGGTCTTCTTCAGGCAAAAACAAACATTTAGGGCAACAAAAACAAAGAATGGGAAACCACTTGTCTCCATATTCAGTGCAAAATAGCTGTTGGATGTGTATTTCCTTTTTGTTTTGGAGTAGTTTCAATAAATATTATAATATTTCATCAGCTTTGTCACAATTAGTAATGCTATGTTTACTTCTCATATCATTATCAAGCAATGTCCAATGTAGCGTACAAAACAAAACTTAATAAGAAATTTTTGCTTGACATATTTTTCATTTGAGAGGTGTATTGCCGTATTCCATGTGAAATGATATACAAAATATGCCAAAAGCACATGGATAGGCAGGTCTAATCATCATATTTCATACATCATTTTTCAAAATGGAGCATAAATTTCATGTTCAGAATCACTGTCATTTTTTGCTCCTTCAAAATAATTGGAAAAAAAAAACACCTCTAATTTTCACATTCAAAATATATGCATTTTTTGGGAGGGTTGCATAATTTTCCAAAAGCAGCACACATATGTATCAACATTTAATCATTAGCCTATGAACAACAGAAAAAGATAAAGTATCTAACTGTTGGAATGTCAACATTCTGAAGCATAGCTGTTCCCCGATATTGCTGTCTTCTAGGGTAAAGCTGAGAAAATTGAACTGGGGGTCTTGTGATGAGAGTTCACCATATCATGAAAGGTGTGAGCTGAACATGCTGACCCAGACTGTCAAAGAGACAGGGTGATGGAGAAATACTTCAGACACACCTAATGAAAACATTATCACTCTTCACCTCTTCCTTTTTCGAGGTAAATGTAAAATCTGAAGATCTTTCAGCTAGCTCTTACTTTGCTTCGTTCATTAAAAACCAAACTTCAACCTTAAACATCTGACCACCACCATACCAGTGTTGATTCTCTCCATCAGTTTCAGCTGTGTTCACCTCCGTCACTCAACAGTTCATACTTTTCTCTTTTGACTTCTGCTTCACCTCAAAACTATGAAAACACTGAATGTTTGGCATGTTATCAAGACATCAGGAAATTTTATTTCAACTTTTACCTCACCTCAAAGCCAACACCACTGATAAAAACTCTGAACACCTGACACATCAAGCATTCCAAAGAATCCTCCTCTGGAAGCTTTTTATTGTCTAAGTGTAGTGTTTATTTGAGAAAGCCATGAAGCTGACTAAATTTTCAATTGTTGGCTATTGTTATCCAAAAGGAAGCATACATTATTGTTTATGGATCACACTATTTTCCAGAACATTTACATTAAAAAAAAGGCATACATTGTAAGTTCATGACCCGTGTTCATTCTTGTACTCCACATTTTCCATGTTTTCAATTACAAATAATTTTTCATGTATCATTTTCCATGGAAACATGCATACACAGATTTTGACATGTGGGGCAAATAATTTATGAAACAATGTTGTATCAACAGATTTAATTAATCATGTGTGAAAAAAAAAATCACCTTTTTTTCCTCATCCCTGACATGACATTCCTATAGATTTAAGGATGCAGAAAATGTTTTCCTTTTTCATGCCTTCCATATGGCATTAATCCATGTTGCAGTGGGTTGGTAACTGCTCAAAAGACAAATCCTCATATGAAAGTTGCTTACAAGACAAACGCTCACATATCAATTGCTCACCAGACAGATGTTCTCTTGAAATGTAACAAATGTAACACACACACATACACACACACACACACACACACAGACTAAAAAATAGAGTCTTGTGCAACTGTCTGCGTTTTCCCCAATTTACACTGTGCATTTTTTATATCAGCATATCATGTCAGCATTTGCTACAGCATTCACCTGTAAGCCGAGTCACTTTGATGGTGTGCGTGGTGCTTTCTCCAATCCAAAATAAGCAAGACTCCATCTGCTAAGCTTCTTAACGACAATAATGGCTTCACAATGGAACTAGCATGGGTGAGCATCCCCTTCTCGAGAAAGACTGCCACAACATTCATCCCAAAACAGTCCCCTCATACACTTGCTGACCGTGCAGACTGGACTCAAAGTCACTATGGGTATGGCAAACAGCCCTGAACTGTCCTCCATGATGGGCATGGCTGTAGGAACATGACTGGACTGGACTTGGGCAAAGAGAAGATCACAGAATTATCATCATTCAATCCCTGTCTTCCCCAAGCACATGAAGATATGCTCTTTTATTAACTTGTACCAACTCATTAACTGACACCAATCTCCTCCTAAATTAAAAAATGTCATTAATTCAATTGCCTCACACAGGCAAAACAAAATAAACTATTCACCTGAACCTCATTACTGGGAAATGAGGCAGAGTATTTGGGGTGGAAACAGGACTTCCTTGGAATCACTTTACACGAGGGGTAGATGAACACCGGAGTCAAATCATCTGCGTCTGTGATGTTGATGATCACACTGTCCATGTTGCTCCGTGGGGGTGTTCCCAGATCCTAAAAAAAGCCAAACAATCATTCATAGGAGCTCACCACAGATTGAAACATTCCAAATCACACACAGAAAGCTACCTCTTGCTGAAATCCTTCCCTATACAGCAATTTGGTATCATCCTCAGTCTTGCATTTGATTAGTGTTGGCATCCTATTTGGTACTTTTGACTTGATAAAAACAGTTGATTTCAACACTCATATTCGAAAGTTTTATGACACACATGTAAAGTTAAAGGGCAACTGAAATTCACCAACATGAAAATAAGTTCAAAGACTAACAGTTCTTTGGTTAATATGCACAAAAAGTCATTCATAAACAGCACTCATTTTGTACAGTTGATCGCAAATACATTTACCCATTAATAATGATCATTTCTAGACAAATTCATAGAAATTTACACCTACAATTGATCACTAGTTTTGACCAATCACCCAAGGTCGATCATTCCTCAGTCAGAACCACTCACTCACAGGTGGTCGACACTTTTCTGTCCACCACCACAACCAGTGATGCTCATTTCACAAGACACACACCCCACATGTACCCTTATTCTTTTCACTAGTATGTCTGAAATCACATCAGTTTTCACTCTGCAGAACCATTCAGTACAAGCTAAAATGTAATCTGCACTGTCCCATCTTCTATGCCACCTAAGTAGCACGTGCATCCACACTGGTCATTCCAACCCCTCATCCAGAACCACGGACCAGTCCATTCCACTGCAGCCCCAGCACCAGCAATCCACAGGGAGCAGTCAGAGTGACGTCATCAAGAGGGAACCCACCAGAGGAGACATTGCACTGATGCCCAGTCACTTTAGTGGTGTTCAGTGGTGCCTGTTCTGATCCAACATGCAGGACACCACCTACTAAGCCCCCTACTGACGACAATAACTGCTTAGTCGCAGAGCCAGTATGAGTGAACTCTTCCTCCAAAGGGAGTCACCATGGCTGTCCAACAACAACCCCCATGAATTTGCCGACATCGGTGAACCCAACAGCCTAGGCCGCAGACATGGATAGGACACAGAAACCAATGTCACCATGTGAGCAGGGCATGAAGGGCCACAAAATTTGAGAAAGATCAATGAGAATGAGGATGATGTTGTTACGGACTTCTGTTCCCATCTGAGACTGCGTGACAGGGCTGCACTCTATGCTTACTTTCATAATATATCTTGGCATCAACCAGGCCCAAGAGTTACAGACACCTGCAGTGTTGGTCAGGAAATGTGAGGAACAATTTCTGAGATGCATCCATTAAGTAAAAGAAACTTGATTGTGTGGTCCCAGTCTTCCCAACTGAGCTCATAGCAAACTCAACACTGGGTAGGAGCCGGTCGGAGCAGAAAAATCACACAGATAAATGGCTCTGATGGGAACCAAACCCACAACCTTCCAACCAGGAGTCCATAACACAAGCCAATTCACCACACAAACACCTTATTGGCTAGATTTAACAAGCAGCAAGTTGGAAAGCAGCCAACCGTCCTTTTCTCTCTATATACAAAAGTATCCAATTCAACTTTGGTATTATGGACTTCAGTTTGGCTTATCAAATCATTCTCATTATCTCAAATTGTGTTTTACGTGTCTTTATGCTGATGAATGATTGCGTTAGTGCCTGGTTAAGCATGTCTATATCTGTATATGTTCCTGTATGCAAGTGCAGGAATAATTCCATATGAGAATCCATAGCCTTGGATAGTGTACTACCTCAATTATCTTAATCTAGACTTACACCATAAACATTTGAATCTATATACTTACTTGGGCAGTGATATCCAAAACGAAAGCTGTAGGCAGTCCATCTGCAACCATCTGGTCGTAATCCATTCTCTCATTCAACCAAATTATAGGTGTTTCAGTTGATCTGAGCTTGAACTGATTAGGTCGCTGGACCTGAAACATCATGGAAAAGAAAAGAGTACAATTGGCAGAAATTTAATCTGAGGTCAAACACAAAGTCAGCGGGAAGAGCAGAGATGGAGAGAAGGAAGGGACTGGGGAGGACAGGGTGAAAAGTAAAGGGGTGGGGGATCAGAGGAAAATGGCAAGTTATGTGAGAACAGAGGAGACAAGACGGGAGGGGAAGGTAACAAGGATGAAAGGACAAGAGAGAGAAAGTTGAAAACTAAAGATCAGATGGGATGGACTGGGCAAGAACAGAAGAAAAAGAAAAAGAAAACAGCTTCTGGCACAGCAGCAGAAAAGGGTTAGGAAAAGGCAACCAAGACAAAGGTAAGAGTTTTAATCCAGCTATTTTTCAATGGGACATAGCAGCTGATGGTTCAATGATGGGTATATCATACCCTGATCAGAGAGAGAGAGAGAGAGAGAGAGAGAGAGAGAGAGAGAGCAAAACAGGTGAAACTGACCAACTACCTAATCAGACATCAGAAATCCCATGCAGGTGATCACTCAAACAACTGATCAACCAGCCAGCCTGCTAGTCGGCGAAATCAAACCAACACACTAATAACACAAGAAGCAATGACACACACTTACAAACAAAAATAATAGCCAGCTTTCTGCGCGGTCCAGCTAACACGGATGTAGTGTCGGTT
>SDAX010000224.1:35577-46514 GCA_004193615.1 Conus consors
GACTGTATGGGGAATGGAGTCAGAACCAATGTTAACTCCGAGGGGAAAATCCCCCTGTACCGAAATTCAAACCCGCAACCCCAGGATCAGGAGTCCGGCGCTCTACCATCTGAGCTATTCCGGCCCCCATCACTTTCAAAATTGCCTTTTTCACCAGCTACAGGCCAGTACCTCTAAATAATCCAAAGAGCTCCAATCTGCGTAGTTATATTTCCTGGTGACTGTCATACAATGGGTTTGGACTACACATTGAATCCTGTCTTTTTATTTAATTGTTTTCAACCATCTTCCTCCTTCATCCTGGTCATGTAGTTGCATGCGGTGTGTGTGTGTGTGTTTCAGGAAGGGGGGCAGCAACAAGCTGATCAAGATCCTGCAGAAGGACAACAAGTTTGGCTTTGTGGAGCCCCTGGAGTTCAGCTCGGTGGTGGATCTCATCCAGCACTACCAGAACAACTCTCTGGCAATGTACAACCGCACCCTGGACACTCGACTCATGTACCCTGTCAGCAGATCCATGGGCATGGTCAGTACACCTGGCACACACATGCATGCATGCAGAAACACGTATGCACCATGTGCCCAATCACACTACTTGTCTGCAAGTCTATTGGGCTTGGTCAGTACAACATAAATACCACATGTGTGCACATATACACATACAGAAGTACCTCATACAATGTACACTGATTACATAGTACCATACGCATACGTGGCAAATGATTCTTGTGTCCAGTCATCAGCATTGTCAAGACAACATGTATGCAGGGGATGTTTAAAATATTTAAATCATTCAACCTACCCCATCTTTGGAGCATGGAGGATAATACATTTATTAACTTACAACTACATGTATTAATGCAAAGCAGCCTTGCAGGTCAGATGGGCACTAAATGTTCAAAGAACTTTGGAATATGATCAGGCAAGTTTTCCTAACATGACTGACTTTGCTAATTGCAACAGAGCAGACTTGTTTGCGCTCAGAATATTACACAGTGAAAACACTGACTTTACAGCAATACTCACACTCAACTGTACACACACACACACACACACACACACACACACACACACACACACACACACGCACACTCGCATGTGTGCAAACGTACATGAGTGTGCACACACACTGTGCACAGGAATTGGATGAGAGTATTTGAAAGTGTGATTAGAAGTGTTTCTGTAATCATGAAAGGATATCAGAATATATGTTAAAACAGAAAGGAGAAGAAGCTCTCGAAAAGGTCATTGGCAGCAAGATGATGTCAAACTGCATGTACAGAAGAGGTGTATCCTCTGCAGAGAAATATCAGACAACATGAATGTATGAAAAGATACTGTGACACTCAGGGTGCTGTTGGTGAGCAGAGGAAATGGGCGTTAGATATGCATGTTCCTACAGCACAGTGAACACAGAAAGACTGTTAATAGGCAAGTGATGTCAGGAGTAGTGTATGTATGTCCCTACAGCACAGTGAACACAGAGGTACTGTCAGCAAACAAGTGATACCGTGAGTAATGGATGTTTGCTCCTAAAGGACATTGAACACAGAGATGCAGCATGTTGAAGACAGAGGTACTGTTAGCAGGCAGGTGATATCAGCAGTACTCTCTGTTTGTTCCTGTAGAACAGTGAACACAGAGGAACTGTTGGCAAGTGATATCAGTAGTTACGTATGTATGTTCTTACAGCACAATGATCACAGAAGTACTCTTACCTGGCGAGTGATTTCAAGACTGGTTTTTCCTACAGGACAGTGAACACACAGAGGACGTGTCTGAGGAGATCAAGAACCTGGTGGAGGTAAACCGACAGTACCTGGAGAAGCGGGCTCAGTACGACCGGCTCTATGCCCAACACACACGCTTCAGCACAGAGATGCAGCTGAAGCACCAGGCTCTGGATGCCTTCAAGGAGACACTGGCTGTCTTCCAGGAGCAGATGGAGCTCCACCGCAGGTCCCAAGTGGATGCCACTGCTCATGAACTAACCAAGTGAGTTATATGCTAACAAACCATTGGGGGAAATGACATTGAAAATTTAGTCTGTGGTCTTTTCAGTCTTGTTGGCTCTTTGTAAAATGAAAATTCCTTTTTCAAGGGTGTAAAAGAGTTGAACACAAGCTTCTGCATGGAGTTAATTAAATGTTGAAGTCATTGTGTGCGCATTGATCTAAGGCGTTTGTTCTTGACCTAGAGTGTCTTCCTCGTGTGCAGACTGCATGAGAACTTTGAGCTACTCAAGTCCCGCTACTTGAAGATCCAGGAGAACAAAAGTGCTCTGGAGGTGGACCTGAACCGCAAGGCCCACCATAATCGCACCCTCATCTCCGAGATGAATGCTATGAAGCCAGAGATAAAGCGCCTGCTGCGACAGCGAGACCAGTTGAAGAAGTGGCTGCTGGATCATGGGAAGACACATGACTTCCTGGACAATGTGCTGGAGAGGAGGGAAGAAAAGTAAATATATGTTCCTTTTTGTCCTTCAGTGGTATGCATTGAAAAACATGGTCATACACAAATATGTGAAAGAGAAAATGTTATTCAGATTTCTTGTTCTCTTTCTGTCCCATACATGTGTGCATCTTAATAGTAGCATGCTCACTTACATTTAAAGAAAAAAAAGATATTGATTAAGGAGGAAATTTTGGACAGAAGTGTTTCCTTAACAGTTTAAACTAGATTTTTTTTTTTTTTTTTTTTTTAAACATTGAGAAGATTTTAACATTGAGAAGATAACAGAGAGATGCTTCTGCTGCAGTATGAGTAAAGTTTACATGTATCCATGAAAAAGGAAGATTACAGTTTGGCTATCAGCAGTTCCACTGTTGTTTAAGAATTACACTTTTATGTTGTAAACATCATCTGGTGACAGTTTGCTGGCAGTATATGATTGCCATAGTACCTCTTACCACTATACTGCTCTGGTCTCTGTTTCTCGCTGACTCACATCCTGTGACTTGTCATTCAGATGTTGTAGTCGTTTCTGTGACAGCCCTTCAGAACCATTGTCGATGGCAGAGAACGAGTACACACTGCCCCAGATGGAGGTGTCTCACTGGCACATCAACTGTGCCCGACAGAAGGCGGAGGAGATGCTGCTCACCAGAACAGATGGCACCTTCCTTATCCGACCAAAACCGGAGGAAGGGACCCATGTCTTGTCCATAGTGTAAGTGGTTTCTGTTACTTCAAGTTGTACCTGTGCAGGGCTGCAGAAGAAGGCCCATATCTTGTCCATGTTGTTGGTGGTCACTGCATAATATTCTGTCCTTGGGTGATTTCAGTAGAACAACTGTGTGAAAGTTCATGTCTTGTCCATGTTGTCAGCGGCTTCTGTGGCAAGTCCTTTCAGTTTAAACTGATGTTGAACAACTGTGTGAAGGCCCATTATCCTGTCCCTAATTGAAATGGTCTGTACAATAAGGTTGTTACAGTCCATGACTACAGCAGAATTGCTGTATGAAGAAATCATGTGAAATGATAACTATATCACACCTGGCACACACGTTGTACTGCAGACACTGAACAGGTTTTGTTCCTGGAAGTATAAAGAATTCTTAAAGATCTTACTTTTTTATCGAGAGTGGGTGATGATTCTGAGTTGGTCTAGGTTGTTTCTGTAATGAAGCTGAATTTGTCTTTTTGATCTGGCTATTTTATCATCATGATAGTTTTGTCATGACACATGCTTTCAACCCTGCAGTTAGCTGAACTGAATTGAATTGCTGAGTAATGGGGGCTTTCCACTGTGCAACAACTCAAACGTTAGTATGTTCTTTTTCTGTGGTTTGGAAGATTTGTATTATGGGCGGTTCTAAATTACATTGAACCTGATGCCTTGTGTGTCACCGCCATCTGACTGATTGGGTGACTGTTTTAATGCAGATGTCATCAGTTTGCACTTGGAAGTGTCTCTAAATGTTTGCTGCTTTTAGCAGTCCATTTGCTTGGAATGCTACACCCATGGTTTGTAGTCAGTGTAGTTATTCTGTTTAGAGTGGACGGAAGGATCCTGTGGGCGAGGTAGGGAGGGGGTGCAAGAAGAGGAAACAGGATGAGGGAGATAATTTATGCAAGAGAGAATAGTAGTTTGTAATGCAGTTGCGTGTGCTTCAGGTTCCGTGGTCAAGTAGGCCACTGCAAGATCCTGCACCGAGAGACAGGCTATGGCTTTGCTGACCCCTACTTCATCTTCCCCACCCTCAAAGACCTGGTCATGCACTATCACAGGACCTCCCTGGCTGAACACAACAACGAACTTGACGTGTGCCTGCTGTATCCTGTGCGCGGCCCCGCCCCTCCTCCCCCTCCCCCTGGACACAATGATATCTACCTGCGAATGCAGCAGCAGTAGCCCAGGTGTTCTGGCAGTGACCCTGAGGGTGGCTGCTTCTTTCCTGCCCTAGAATCCAACACAATGCAGGGACTTTACCTGTATGCTGCAAGTCCCTCGGAGCCTTTGAAGTCCAACATGGATTTGTTGGTGACCTGGCTCTTGATGGATAAGCGTTTCATGGAGGGAATAATGAGCCAGTAATTGTGCAAAAGTAACAGCAAATAAACGGGTGAGACCTCCCCATGAGTGTGGCCAGATGGGATCAGATCCAGCCAGCCAGAGCCTGGAGAACTGTAACCAAGGCTGTACAGTGTGGACTGACTTAGGGAAAGTCATAGTAACTGCTGCTGCTGTCAGGCTGTGTATGGAAATGCGGTGTACACCAGTGTCCTCACTGTGTCAGGCATGGCATCTGAATAGCAGAGAACTGAGAGAAGGATGCAGAAACAGTTGCTGCTGCGTGTTCTCGGTGTAGGTTTTGTGAATTGTGGAGGCAAAGCTAGTACAGACAGCTGGGAGAATGGATCATAGACAATTCTTGTGGAGTGTTCATTGTCCACGGGATGGTCAGGACCTGTGGGATGTTGACGTCTGTGTCCATGTAAGGGATACACACCATCTTTGTCATCACAAGGTGGACTGCCTTGACCTACTGCCTACAGGACAGAGCCAGCAACAACAGTACATCTTCTTTTCACAGGCAGTAATGAGTATGCCCAGCTCAGAGCCATGAAGAAGAAAGTGTTTTACTCCTTGTTCACAGTTGATGACAAGGCTGTTCACACAGTTGACCACAGAAAGGTTTTTCCATTCTCTGACGCAAATTTCAGACATTCATTGTCATACCCAATGTCTTTCCAGCTCGAAAAACAACAGAGATGACATTTTGACATTGTCTTTCTTCATGTTCATGTGTTTTCACTCAACAACAAGATTGTTTTGGTGGTTTTTTTGTTTTGTTTTGTTTCAAGTACATCGGTTCTTGTGTTAACTTGTGAAACTGGATTCAACTTCATGAGTTCTCTCACCATCCCAGGTTGAATGAACTTTGTGTGTATTCTCACCATTATAAATTGGAATAAACTTTGTGTTGTTTTTTTTTAACCATCATAGTTTGGAATAAACTTTGTGTGTCTTCTTACCCAGTAATATATTGGAGTAAACTTTGTGTGTCATCTCGTTCTCGGCACTTAAGTGGGAATAAACGTGTCAGTGCATGACAGCATGTTATAAAATGCGTGTGTCCTCTCACCATGATGTGTAGTAGTAAACTCTGTGTCTTCTCACCATAGTAAATTGACAGAAGGGGTGAATTTATTCATGTTGTTGCAGAAACAAGCTGCACAAGGGGGAGAAGAGTACAGACTCCATTGGGAATAGAAATAATAAATGGTTTAGGGAGGAGTGAGGAGGACAAAACATTTAAAAGAAAAGAATATTCAGAAAATACTGTGCATTTATTGGAATTCATCAAAGTCAAGACATATCATCTGTGTTTCGTGGAGAAAGAAACTGGTAATGTGCTTCACTTGTGAGTTAGTGTGTGAATCAGATGTTTAAAACATAAGGTGATCAGTGACATGTTAATAGAGAAAAGCAGATAGTCGCTCTTTGTTTGGTCTGCTAAAATTGGTGTGGGTACATTACAAACTTTTTGTTGTTGTTACTATATGTTTTGTACAAGATAACACAAAGTTTGTCAGAATAACAGGCATTTTCAACACACACACTGTTATGGCTCTAATTAAGAGGGAGGACTGACAGGATCAGTAGCGGGTTTGTAAAAGGTTAGGTGGTTTGAACAGGGTTTATGAGAGACCCCTGTTTTAGGGAAGGAAGAGGGAACCAAAATGCTTAAGCTAGTCAGCACTACTGATGATTTGTGATGTCGTTGGAAGCCAGGTTGATAAGCACAGGTGTTACCATCTGAACTTTCTATAGGCATGGGTAGCATGTGCTTTTCAAGGCGCATTGTATTTTACGGGGACCACTATGGAACTGGCTGCGTTTTGCGGTTGTATGTAATCTCTGCTTTTCTCTCACACCTGTGAGAGGACGTGTGTGAGAGACTGAAAGACAAACAGTGTTAGTTTGTTTTGTCCACATTCAGTTCATGCTATTGTAATACTGATGATGGAACCAGAAACATGTTAAAAAACAGGAACAGATTTTTGTTTGATGATACCTGCTGCTGTCATGTGGCCACTTGCTGTTGGATAGTGCACTGAACATGACATCGATGGGGCATTAGTGGAGGTATGTCATGGTGGCCTCAAAATGGGGTCAGGCTGGGTATGACTGAAGGAAGACGTGTTGGGTTGTCAGACCTTTATTTGGTAACAGTGTTGAGCTGTTGATTTTCCACATTGGTCTGAGGTGATCAGTGTGAACATAACCGGCAGACTGGATCTTCTTGATCAGTTCACATGCTATACAGCTTTAAGACTTTCATATCAGAGGGGGCCATATTGAATTTCTTCAATACTAATCCAGTATGTTTGCAAGAAGATGGAGCGTTAAGTGAGTACAACAATGGGCAGTGGTTGATGACCTGTCTGTGAGAGCAGAACCATGCAGACGAAGCTGTTGGGCAGCACTGCTGTTGAGGACACAGCAGCTGCTGTACTGTGAGGCTGCAGGAAGCTGTGGCCTTTATACACTGTAGGAGATGCTTGTCTCAAGCAGGAGTCCTATTCTCATTCTTTGCGGTCGGCTGGGCTATAAGCAACATTATCTTATCCTATTCTCATTAATGAATGTTTAGAGGGTTGATTTACATGTCTTCAATTTGTAGGGGGTGTTTACTCCATGATTTGGACATTTTGAAAGGTGAAGACCAGAAACCTCACCCTTGCTGTGATCAGCGTGCAACTGCAAGTTCAGATTTTGCATTTCTTTTTCTCAGATTTCCCCTGGTAACCCCATAATCTTTTCTGTTGTCTTTTGGGTTTTGTCGTGGATGCTTCATCTGTTATTGCTCAGCGGAATATCAAAGACTACTCTTCTTTTTCTTTAAATCACACTGAGACCATCCATGTGCAAGAATTTTATTCCAAGTTGCAGTGCTATTACTGAAATAGATTCTATAAAACTTTTTTCGGATGTCTTTTAATAATGTGCATGGAAATTGCTACATGTGTTTCCACAAGAGTATGTCAAATCTGCCTCTTTTATTAGTATACTGTCTGTTGTCATTAATGTGTTTACTGTTTTTGGTTTAACTGACATGTCATTAAATGAGTTGACCTGAACTTGTATGCTTAATGAGACGTCACTTTTAATACCTGCTTGCGTGGATTGAAGACCTAGATAAAAACACAAAATCTTAACTCGCATACTGATCACTTTCTTGGTTTCTTTTCTGGCTGCTTTTTCTTATGGTCGTCAGCCCAGCATCTCCTCCATTTTTTCTCTTTTTTTTTTTTCAAAATCCATTTAGGCCACCTCTGGAGAGACATTGATTTCCCTTATATGCTCTAATGGTGTAAAGTGGACAAAATGTACAAAGGCAACCATGTCGGATAAAATGAAATGGGCAAAAAGTTTGTTGACTGCACATGCTATCCAATCCAAACTGATAGCCTGTTAAAAACTGATTTTAGCACATCATTGATGTGGCTGAGTGTGTTGCTTGCCCAATTCTTGTGGTATCAGAAACTCCCCCAACTCTTGACAGAAGCTCCTGACTTTGCTGCTTTTAGGCTTCAAAAACTAGATGCACTAACAACACTTCTAAAGGTGACCAGACGTGTGATGTATTTTGAAGAGTGAATCTTGTTCATGCATTGAAAATGAAAAGAGTGTATTTGAGCTCTGAAGAGTGAAATGGAACACAAAGTGTGCGTCATCAAGAGCCCTGCTTTTAGGATAGACCTCGGTGAATTACGTGCACTAACATACCATTCTTCCTTGGTCACAATCACAAGATTATTATTTAACAATTTTTTTGGTTTTGAGTAGTTTCATTAAACATACAAGAAATATTTGTGAATTTATGCATATATAAGTTAGTAGGTTTTCTGCTCGTCTTTATGTGTGTGAAATCATTGTTAAGATAATCAAGTCTTTTTAGGGCTTACGAAATGGGGGTCTATGAAAATTGTTGATGATATATCAGAAATAGCCTTTTCAGCTAATGGACGTGTACTTCAGCTCAACAATGAACACAAGAGATGCTACAAGCTCATATAGAGTGCAAGTCTTCAAGATTAAGCCGGAAATCGGGTCACAAAGCTTTATCTCCACATCGGTGAGATTCTGCTAGTCTCAGATCAGTTAAGCAGCTTCCTGTCAATCCAGACACAGAAAAGACCGACAGTCCATGTGGGAACAGAAAAAAAACATGAAGTACTTGACAAAACGATTTTGATAGTGAACAGCAAATCGGCAGAAACTATGTGAAACAGATCGCTGAAAATGAATGGATATAGCTTGACCAACTCAGCAAAGAACGTTTTATTTATATTGATTCACACTGTATGTGCAAACTTCAAAGTACAGGTCCAGTAAGAAGGGCGAAATCATTGGCTACTCCTGCATACAATCCATTAAACATCAAAGAATGTGCAGTGATCTTCTTTAATGCGAAACTTGTGGGTAAAATATACTCATGTCTCCCCAGTATCCTCCTATCCCCTTCTCCAGTCACAAGAAGAAAAGTCAACAAAAATATGCAGTGGCAGATATATATTTACAATTTTTTTTAATGTAAGAAAACGTAATGGCACATTTTCGCTGGGCATTTGTGATTTAAATGCGTCTTTGTATGCAGGGATTTTTTTTCTTCCATTGTAGATAATGTTCATTGTATGTGCCATTTTATTTGAAGGCGTTCTATTTTCAAGTTGTTCTAAGTTTACAGGGTTCATACAGTTCTTTGAAGGTCTTGAAAAGAGTGAATTTTGAAGTCTAGTATTCCAGGAATTTATTGAAATTTGGATTTTAGGGTTGGTAGATTACTTCGAGTGCTTGAAAGTACTTGTAAATAAGGAATTTTATGGCGCCATATGTGTTTTGGTGACAGTATCACATAATTAACAGAGAATTAATGAAATACGAAGAACAAACTTCAGTTTCATTTTTGTATCTGCCAAGTGTCCTCATTTCTAACTGAAGTAACCGTATGAAGTCACTCAAATATGCATAGTGCTTTTGTATTATACATTACGATCCTTGAATTTCATGTTAAAAAGTTCTTTTTTTGTTCGGAAGTGTTGAACCCCAAGTAACTAAGAAGTAGAAAGACAAGACGGATGGGTTTGCAGCCTGGTGTATTTGTTTTGAAAAGATGATTTGTCATTTATTCTGTATATTTGTTTCAGAACTCTTTAGCACCAGTACTTTTTAAAAAATATGTGTGCATGCATGTGTTTGAGAGAGAGAGAGAGAAAAGTTTAAGAATCCAGTCACACAGCTAGGATAGGTGGGATGGATGATATGGTCAAAACCCAAATTTCAGGATTGGTGAAATGGACATTTTTCATTTTCAGAATTTGGGACCTTTTGCCACTTGCACCCTTGCACATGTGTTGACTGAAAGATATCATATGAATTAAATTTCTAAATCTAGTGTTTTGGTTAACGACACTCAACTGAATCAAGTTTTGTATTTTTTTCCTATGGAAGTTAGAAAAGCACTTTCGTATTTTTTTACAGTTTCTATGCAGGTACAGCTGTTGCTGGCCTATTATCACATTAAAATCTAGATTTCATACTGTGATTTGAAAAACAAAATTTCAAAAAAAAAAAATCTATGTAAAATGTAAACATTGAAATGAAATGTAAATCATTTGAAAATGGCCATGTTTATATTGACATCTATCCAAGACAACAAAATGGCATTGCTGCTTTTGCTCCAAGCTGCTGTATGATGACAATGATATGTGTCGTTTATGTTCTTCCTCTCTGTGGCGTTAAATGGCACAACATGAAGACTCACTGAGACTGAGCAGACAGCATAGTCAGTCATTCCAGACAAGACTGAGGGAATCCGTAGAAACTGCTGGACATAACCTTGGAGTATGCAGATCTTCAACTCTGAATGTCATAGTTTGGAGTGATCTGCGTCTTACCTGTTCCCATGAAATGCTTGAGCCCAAACTACCAAAGGCGGTATTGGGAAAGAGTTCTATGGTCAAATTAAAAAGTTTGGTTCCTTTTGGCACTAAAGTTGTCTGTGTTTGGTTCATTCAATTTTTTTAATTACTTTTGATCAGTTCTTTTTTTTCTTTCTTTCTTTCTTTTTTTAATTCTGCTTTACAGGGTGATCCCGAGAGACGCTAGTTCTGAAGTTTGCTCGGTATTACATGCTTTGATTGAGCAATACAGTGTGAAAAAGAACTTGTAATGACATGCGGTTATTGTTGTTTGTTGTCTTTTTTGTGTGTGTGTGTGTTTTTTAGGTAACCATTGCATTTTGTTTACTTTTTTGTCACATAACAATCAAAATAAAAATATGTATGATAACCAAATGTCAGTGTGCAACTCTAACTATGAATTGTTTTTTTTATTATGATATGTTCCATTAACAGTTGAAAACTAAAGGACGCTACATATCTTTTTTTTTTTTTTTTTTTTTTTTTTTTTTTTTTTTTTTTTT
>SDAX010000233.1:4786-16394 GCA_004193615.1 Conus consors
CCCCCCCCCCCCAAATAAAACAACAACAACAAAAAAACCAACCTAACAACAACAACAAAAATCCCACCCAAAACACCACCACCACTTGAACCCAAGATGGGCCAGCACACTGGAAAATGGTCCAGATAGAGGCCTAGTAAGCCATTCTGGCTCTTGGCACAGAGGCCAGAGTATGAAAAATTTGCTTCAGCTGGAAACAGGCTGCTCATGGTTTCCTTCAGGCCCACTATAAACTAGGAGTAGACAGCAAACAGTAGTCATTGCTTGACAGAACAATAGCATGTGCCATTTGTTATGAATTGGCCATTGGTAATGAGTGCTCTGGTCTGCCTTGTAAAAATTGTGTTTGTTGTTAATCAGGACTGCTAGATACCAAAATGATGCTGAATCATTTGTGCTTCCAGTGATGTGTACATAACTTGAACTTCACATTTGAGTAGTAGTACTCGTGCAGGGTTTGTGTTTTGTGTATTCTGGAGTTGGAGCTTCTTACTTGCTTCTGCGTATTATTATCAGTTGCAATTCCTGCATATTTCTTCCTTCAGAGTAAAGAAAAACAATGGTATATGAATATCTAGAGATGCTAGTAAAAATCACAACTTTTCAGCATGAATACTATATTTGGTTAAACAAGCAGTCATTTCCTTAGTGAAACTCTAGATTGCAGCATGGGTACTGAAAAGCACATAATGAATCAAAATAGCATGTGACAGGGAGAAAGAAAATTTTCAGCAAAACTACGAATGTCAAGCAAAGACCTCATGAAAAATGAACTTTACAATATTCATCTTTATCAGGTTATGGCACATCAAACCAGAGGCTGTGTACCAGCTGCTGTGACACAGTGGTCAGCATTTTGGAGTCTGAGTTGGGAGGTCTTCGGTACAGTTTAGCGTCAGAGCAATTTTAATTTGTGGGATTTTTCGGTCCAGACGAGCTCTTACCAAAGTTGAGTTTCCTTTATACTCAGTAAGAAGACTGACACTACATAGCAGAGGTTCATCCACCTGATGGATGCATCTTGGTGAAGTTGTTCAGATTTCCTCACAAACTCTGCAGCTGTCTTTATTTCTCAGGCCTGGTTGGTGCCAGAATATGGCAGAAGTATAGCCCTGTTTTGTTGTCTCTGACAAGAATGGAACTTCCTAGCATCATCTCTCTCATCTTTCTCAATCAGCCTTTAATAACGACAACCACCACCAAAAAATGCTTCAAATTCTATGCCGCTCGTGCTTTACTCTCATGCTGACCTTAGCTTGCTTTTCTTCTCCACTTTTATGTTTGCATGTTCATGTTGAGACACTGGTATCAGTGTGAATGTGGGGAATGTCATTGAATGGGTGTGGTGGCACTGCTTTGAGGGGGACACGTGTGAGGTCTCAACTAAGCAATCATTATCATCAATAGGGGTTTAGTAGATGGTATCCTGTGTACTGTGAGTCAGAAAGGCACCTCTGAACTCTGCCGAAGTAACTTGGCAACAGTACAGTCTCTTCTGTGGTGGGTTACTTCAGGACAACCTTGACATTGATAGCTCCCTTTGGATTGTAGGAATTGGGTCTGTGATGGAACAAGCCAGGGTATGCTTGTAAACAGAGATCCGGAACGAGCAGCGTGGGTATATTGTCGCTGAAATGACGGGGGGGGGAGATGGCATAACGAACACCTACCAACACAAAGAAAAAGAAACTTAGAAAACAGGCACAGAGGCTGTTGACAGACCTGGAGACAAGCTAGTATAGCCATTAATGAAATAGTACAGATTTTGATAGAAAAGCAAAATGATGTCTTGCACCACGTTTTTGTTTAGTGGCTATGTTAGCAGTAAAAGGAATGAAGGGACTTGTATTTTTTTGCAGAGAGTCAAAGAAAGAAGGGGATGGATTGGTGTCAAAACGTCACCCACCTTCAAAACAGTTCACCAAACGTCAAAAAACGGACTGGGACAATGATGCAGACGATTGCAAGGATGAGGATTACAACCCCAAGAAAAAAGAGAAGGGTGCGAAGAAGGGCAGGGAGAAGAAGGCCAAAGATCAGGATAATGAAGTAAAAGCTAAGCCCAAAAAACGGAAGAATACAGAGCAGGCCGCAAAGGATGGTATCCAAGGAGATTCTAAACCAAAGAAGAGAAAGAAAAAGGAAGCTGCGACAGACACTGTGGATGGGGCCCTTCCCAAACCCAAAGTGGTCAACAACAAAGGTGAATCCAAGATAGAAGGTCAGGAGCAGCTGAGAGAGCCCTCTACACAAACATCTCAGCTTGCACAAGTTGAATGTCAGCAGTTGCAAGCACCATCTACCCAAACATCACAGCCTACACAGGTTGAGATGGTCACCCAGACTGTGGAGTCCTATCTACCAGATGCAGTCAATGTGTTGCCTAGAGCAAAAATAGATTTTTACTACAATGACAGCAATGCGAAAAAAGCAAGCATCCATGCCCCAAAGAAAACTACTTTTGAAGAAGAGTTTTTGAGAAAGATAGCAGGTTTTGATTATGGTGCACAATCTGGTTATGGAGATAAGCAGCTTGTAAGCTCTGCACAATGCCTCCAGTCGACCAGCACAATGGCTGATCCCAGTGAGGAGGTAGGTGGAAACCAGAGCATTGCTAAGCCAGAAAATTTGGAAGAGCCAGTACCAAGTATGATGTCTGCACTAGCTTCACAAGTCCCGAAAGGGGTGGGGATTTTCAAGTTGGCTACTATGATGGGAGGCAGATCCAATTTCAAATTTCCTGAAACTGTTAAAAAAGAAACTGCTCCAAAAAAGAAGAAAACAAAAATTGTGAAGGCAGCACCATCTACTACACCAGAAAACTTTGATCAGGGAGTGCAGGCAAATACATGGGGATCAGATTTACAAGGGAGCTCCTTCACCATCATGACCTCTTCTCAGCAGAATCAGTTTCAGAATGTTCAGTTCTTCAACCCGCTTAAAAACACCATGGGTAGTGTAGGACTTCAGGGACCATTCAGTAATTCTAATCAAGGCCAGTTCCCTGCTCCAGTGATGGGCAAGAATTCCAGTTCTGCCATTCAGCAAACTTCAGAAGAAAGATGTTCTCAGAATGCAGTATCTGGCAGTTTGCTTCAGCAAAGCATGAGCTGTGTATCTAAGTGTAACATGGGTGTTCAGTTAGCACAGCATGTGTCTGATTCCACCAAACCCCAAGGTGCTTTTCAGCAGACTTTGTTCCCTAACACGCCTCAGACTATGCCATTGCCACAGATGACACTACCTGCTGTGACTTCACAGTCTCCGCCATTGTCACAGTCAACAGTTACGTCACATTCATTTCCAACATCACAGTCTGTGTCAGACTTCCAGTATGCTACATCAGCGTCACATTCATTTCCAGCATCACAGTCTGTGTCAGACTTGCAGTATGCTACATCGGCTTCACCTGCACTGTCTGATGGGAAATCTCCCCCACCCCCTGTTTTGTCTCCTGTTCCATCCCCCTTCAAGAAAACCAGTCAGTCCCCTCCCTGTTTGTCATTAGCAGGAACACCAGCCCTGAGTCCCCAATCAAACACACCTAACACAGAAATGAAGGTTGAGCTGCCTGGCAAAACTTTGGACACAGATGGTCACCCAGCTCCGCTTCACACGGTCCAGTGTTCTTTGAAAAATCCTGTCGGTGAAAATGACAGTAACCACAGCAATGATGTTGCCAAGACCACCTCAGGTCCTGAAGTGAAAGGTTCTCTCACCCAACCGTTGGATGCATCTAACCTTGCGAATCAGCCATCCGTCAAGTCCACCAATGAACGTATCTTGGAAATTTTGGCAGAAGCTCAGCGTATGAAGGAAGCAGAAGAATTGCAGAAACAACATCAGAAGGAGCTAGAAGCACAGGTATGTCATACAGAGGAGAGATAACAGCAAATTCAACTATATTCTTTTTTATTACTGGGATTTCTCTTAGAACAATAGAAAAGAACAACCCCCTTTCACAACTGATCATTACATCTGTCATTTGCCCTTAACCAGCAAAAATTTGGAGTATAGTGAAGGCATAAGTAATTGTTCCATAGACTATAATTTTTTGCCAGGAAAAAGGTGTGCGAATGTGTGTGTCTGATGCAAGTGTACAACTTCAATCTAATTATGTAGTATAATCTAGTTTATTCAACAACAGTCAACATGTGGCTTTTGTTGGCACAAGTGAACAAATAACATGAATTATTTGTTAATGAGGAAAAGTTACCTTTAATAAAGCAGTATTAGATTAAGAAATTTGTTTTCATATGTAAGTTTCTTGCTGGTGTATCAGTTTCTGTTCTTCACTGATGGCAGTTCATAGCTGCCTTTGTGTTGAACAGTTTTGCTTGAAACACCTTTATATAAAACAAACAATGTTCTTTGTTTAGAAATTATGTAAGGCAATTTCAAGTCCTGGTGCTATATTTTTCCTCTTGAAAGTTGAACAAAAATTGTTATGCATTTGATAATAAAGAAAATGTTTATCATTTCAAAAACAAAATCGTTGTTAGGTGCGTCAGACCTTGGAAGAAGGTGCGGTCATGGGAACACCAATGAAAAAGTCTAAAAGCAAGGCCCCTCGACCCAAGAAATCCAGAGCAGACAGTGTTTCCAGCCAGTCGACGCCTTCCCCTTCCACTCCTACTCAGTCTCAAATGGTGGCTGACATGGCTGATACACCCTTGCCTTCAGTGGACAGTGGTTCATCACAGCTGCAGTTGACAGCTTCTGCACAGTCACCATCATCGCAGCTTGTGGGTACTGCTGCAACTACAGGGATAGCTCAGACATCAGCAGGTACACTGAGCTCATGTTCTCAAGTGCACAACCCAGTGGGTCTGCTTGACACTCGCCCTCAGTTATGCATTGTCAGCCAGACTGTGCAGTCCCAGGTGATAGGAGGCAACATGCAGTCATCCACAAGTCCACAGGCAGCAATGAATGTGGTGAATACTGCAGCACAGCCACAGATAGCAACAGGCACTTCTGGTGCTTCACCTACCCAGATAACTGGCAATGTTATCACTCAGATCCAAGGGCCTCTTGCAGTATCGGCAACTCCAAATAATGGACTGAACCCTCAAAACATTGTTTTATCTGGAGGCACCATGCTGCAGCCAGAACTAGTTACAGCTGCCTCGCCAATGCATATGCCCGCCACTACTGTGCACCAAGTGATAACTTTGCCAGTGACTGTCAGTGGAAACCAGTATTTGTCACTGCAGGAGCCAGCAAATAATGTGGGGACATTCAGCGGCCCTGTCATGACACCAGCAGCAGGCCCTGTTGGCATGATGACAGTGGTAACACAGCCCTTGCCTCAGTTGAAGCAGGCAAGTGATGTCAGGTCTAACCCTGTCACTACCCAGCTGATAATACCCACCACAACATCAATGTCTCCCAGTCATTTACCGGCAGCTCTCTCCGCTAACCCATCAGCTGTTGTGACCACACCTTCTTCCTCACCAACCCAGACTGTTGTTACTACTGTGGCAGATACCCTCCCCATTGGGACTGTGTCTGAGGGAACAATGTGCAACACAGGCTTGGTTTCCCAAAGCAGCATGCAGTTTAGCAGCTCCCCTACAGGCAGCAATCTAGCAGATATGTCCTCCAGTCGCAGCATGCTCCAGTCATCGCCGTCTCCCAATACTCGGTCCTGCACATCATCTGCTGAAGAGGCTCCCAGAAACGTCAAAACTGTGGCCAGCCTTCTTCGCCAGAGGCAGACAAGCTCTGGGCAGGTGAGCGTCGTCTGCTTATGTAAATTGTAACCATTTGTGAGTTGTAAAGTTTTATATTTTGAAGAGAAAACAGCAACTCATTACATACAACTGCGATCAAAGTCATGTCCTTGGGTAGGATTGCTGCTTGTGTTATTTTGATCTTATGTCACGTAGTGTGGGTTGTTGGGTGTTGCTGGATGGAAAAATTGTCACCTCATCAATAAAAGGCTTAAGGTCACAGGAAAGCACTTTCGCATGTTTCCCTAGCTGCTGAGAGTTTGAAGGCACAAGGGGGAGAGTGTATTTAGCATTGCCTGCTGTGCAGGGGGTGCAGACTGAGACTGCTCCATCTGCAGTGGCCAAGGACGCAACAGGCTCTGCAGGACTGGTTCCTTCTGTTGTCATCGATTCCTCTGGCCAATTGCTGGCCATGTCAGGACCTGGTTTGAACCTACCACGACAGCTGACCCCTCAACCTGCACCAATAGTGTCAGGCAGCGTACTAGGTGGACTAACAGGCATGCCCACTGCCACTTGTGTGGGTGAGGTTGCTTCAGATCCCTCAGGTGTCAACCTGGAGGCCATGTCATCCCCTGGCAGCAGTGGCAGCAATCAGGATGGTGGGAGTGCCTCACTCTTGCTAACCCCTTTGGCTCCAGTTCACAACTATTCCCTCCCCAGTCCCACAGATCTGCCCTCCTCTGCTCTGGGGCCCCTCCCCTTGGGGGACCTGGGGCTGGGGTTGGCCCCCTCCCCTGAAAACTGGCCCCATCTTGACCCTTCCTCCTCTGGCGAGCTGCCTCTAAGCAAAGGTAACAAGGTATATATGTGCACCTTTCTTCCATTTTTTGTTTGAGACTGTGGTTAATGGTAGCTCTGAACAGACAACTATTAGAGCCATGTGTGCACTCATATAAATAATACTAGCACTTATTGTTATGAAATAGAATTGTTATGTATCAGTGCAAACTAAGGTCTTCGAACAAGGTTTCAGCACCAATTATAGTTAAAAATGTGGAAAAGGACAGGATAGTTGACTGTTCAGAGCTTTAGTGCAGAAGAAAAACTGTAATGTATTTGTAGATCTAGAAAATAAATGCAGCTTACATTTTGTATATTAAATTTTGGTCAGTGTATTTGATGTATATGTACTTGATTTTGTATTGCATGAAAAGAGTGAAGCCTGCAGTCATTCTGGTGATCATTTTGTTTTGTTTAAGTGTCATGCACATTTTTTTCATTTTGCCTTACAGATCTGTTTCTGCATCTTATGATTAACTACATATGTTAGTCTGCAGTGATAATTATGTCATAGAAATTAGAGGGTCAGATTTGATGCGAAAAACTCATTTCCAAATTTTCAGTCGGTGACAAAAATATTTAGGGGGTCTCACACAGGCACGTGTGTCCACACACTCACGCATGTACGCACGCACTCACTGTGACGGACTCGCACACATAAACACACAGAAAGAAAACGAGATGGAAGTGGAGAAGAAAAGAGGTACTAATGACAAAGTTAACAAAACGCCCCAGGTTATGCAGAACATTATTCATTACTCAGTATTAGTAAAATGTTAAGAACTGAAGTGAATAAATGTGATCGCACATATCAGGATTTTAACAATGAAACTTCATATGTGGATGTTCTTTTTGATTATCCTCACAGCTGTGTCCAGCAGATTTTCAGCTACATTTCCTTTGGTGTTGAAATATTGTACTGTCGAACCATATTCCCATTGCCATGCGATGATCATTAGAAGCCTGGTGACACACAAGGGGAGATTTATGAAAATGGGAGATTGGCCACTCTTGTTCTCTGTGCAACACATTCGTACAGTATCCATAACACAAGCCATTTTAATTGTCTGAGCCAGTCATGTTGCATAGATTGCTCAACTTGTCACATGCAAGCCACAGGTGAACTGTTGATTTTGATTTTGAAAATCAGTATTTCATAGGGTTATTTCCATGCTTTTTGTGTTTGCCGAGTAATGGTATCTTATGGTCCAGTCATAGACTGGGTAGTCTTATTTTGAAGACAGTTTTCTTAGAGAGTTGTAAAGTGGAAGTTGTTTATTGATTCAGAACGTTCTAAAATGTCAAGGAAAGTTACATTTTTATTGACTTTGATTGTGAAGGATCGGACAAAAGTGCATTTATGTGACATGCTGCTCAAAGCTGTAATGCATGTGGGAGAAAACATATGTGTGATGGCAAGTTCTGATACACTTTAGTCAGGCACTAGTCTGAAATCTCATGCACCAGATCTGAAATTGGAATTTCATGTGTCAGACACACACAGTTCTGCATAATAATTACCATGGTCTGATGGTCATTACTGCAGCTTAAATAAGAAAACAAGACCTAACATCAAGACTGTTCAGTCTGTTCGATCTACATGTCGGTTATATTCCTTGCTAATGAACACATAAGTTTGATACATCAGACAAAAGATCTAAGTACTTATTTTATTGAGGCATGTAACATATTTAATTGCTGTCATATCAAAGCACAAACAAGTCGGTAAAGAAGTTTAAATAAAGAAACAAATAAACTCCAGCACATATATTGAGAAAAATAGTAATTATGTATCATGAGGTCTATGATATAGTCATAACTTTGAATTAACGCTTGGCTGCTGGGGACAGACTTGAAGTGTTTTTTTCTTTGCTAAGAAAGATCTCTTTTTAAGAACAGTTGACAAAGATATTGAACAAAACGGAGACTTTGGGTTAATATAACGAGAGGGGATATCAAGGGCATTTATTTAGTTGATGCATTAATGGTATGTAATTTACCTGGGGGGAAAGAAAGATGGGAACAGAATGATAGTGAAGATAACAGGGGAAATGGTTAGGCTAGATAAGAGGCCAGGGTAGAGAAACTGATCCTGATTACATTTTGTTTAGTGGCTGTTTATTTTATTCCTTGAATTTATGCAATCTTTCAGCTCTTTTGCGAAAGTAGAAAGATGTGGACATGCATTGTCATTTTAGATATAAATGTCTTGATAAACTCAATAATGGAAAGAGAAACATTATTGTTTTCATGTGTATTATCTGTATGTTTTGGATGCATGTTTTTCTTTCAGTTTTGTAATAAGTTATAACAACATAGGTCTTTTGTTGTTGGTTCTGCATACAAATCCAAAATTTTGTGCAAGTTCTGCAGGCATTAACTTCATTTATTTTTATGTTCTTTGTTGTATGCAAGCTTTTCTCTCGCCCAGTCCCACCCCACCCCCACCCCCTGCCCCACCCTTAACCATTCATTTTTCTACCTCTTGCTTCTGTGGCATGTATGGAAAACAAAGTGTTCTTACTGCTTTGTATGTTGAGTGTGTGTCTGCAGTGAATACTATTACAGAATACACTGGCTGTTGTGTACTGAGGACATGATCATTGTTCACTTTAAAACTTGTGAACATAATTTCAGCACTGATACTTGAAAATATTTTCAGCACTGATACTTGAAAATACACACATACACATGCTTATGCAAGCACTTGACAATTTCCTGTGCATCATATTTTTGTCATAACCTTTCCTCAAGAATGGTGCAGGCATTGCAAAGAAATTTTTACCAGTTCAGCAGGCATTATTTCTTAATTGTCAGTATATGAGTTCAGCATGTTAAAAATAATTGTGGACTGAGTGTACTTACGCAGTGTTCTCACAAGGCTTAACTGGAGCTACTTAATTTTTTGTGCTTTGATTTTCACTCGGAGGGTTCCTGGAATATACAGTTTTGCCACTCGTGAGAATGATGGTTTATCTGTAACTTAAATCAAAAGTTAAGACTTCTCGACTTCTCCAGGATGCAGTGACTTAGGTTGATGAAACGACAAGTGCGTCAGCCTCGGAGCTCCAGCTTTGATTTTTTTTTTTTTTTTACCTCCCCCATTTGGCTCTGAATGTTTACATTGCTCATTTGATAGAAGAAATAATAAATTTCAATGATTTTTTTTTTTACTCTAAAAAAACACATTTCAAGACATGCATTGGCATCTGACCTCAATGAAGAGATTGACAAATTAGTGGTGATACTGTACTGCCACAACAGCCATTGAAGGAAAGACATCTAGATCTTTGTACAAAACAGGTGACATGGCTTCTTGTGCTGAGAAATTATGTTCACAGTCCAAAGCATCTTGGCTAGAAATGATGAAACATGCATTCTTCAGTCCAAAGTGGGTTATAGTCTAAAAGGTGAGGTGGTAGTTTTCATGTTCATGCAGTATGAGTAGTTGGATGTGGGTGTCCCCTGGATCCAGAGCTCTGCTGTTATTCAGTCTGTAAAAGCTGCATAGTAGTTAGTGTTGTGCACCACATATAATTATATTTGAGAAAAACTGCTTGTATTGATCACAGCTGTCTGCTGCTATTGTATTTGATAACATGAACACATAGAAATGCACAGACATTATTTGAAGATGGCACTGTCCTAGTTGTACACTAGAGAAGTGTGTGTGTGTTTGTGTGTGTGTGTTTTGTTGAAAAGGGCACATATTTTGGAATGAAAGTTTTATTTGGCTTAATCCTCATCAGTATGTACCATAGAATATGTAGCTGTATATACACTAACATGTAACTGATGCAAGTAACTACAACACAGCAGGCTTTGGAATTTAAAAAAAAAAAAAAAAATTCCTCTTTGTTCAATATGGCATGTAAAATTCATGTCAGAATTACACTGACTGTGACTCCATATCTAACACTGTTGTCTTGAGCGATCTATGTTGCCTTCCCCTAGTATTTCCATTGTCCATGTATTTTCCTACTGTTGTGTGCGACATTAATAAATTGTAAACTTATTCAGCGAATGGTGGCATCCGATTGTTGTGATCAGTTGCTTTGAATGTGGTGCTTATTTTTTTTTTAACATCACACTTGTGACTTGAACATTGTCTTCTTAGAATTAAAAATAAGAATAAAAAATATGTGGGGAGAAAAAAATCCCTGGCCTTTTGTGATAATGTTTAGTTTTTGTTCAGATACTTGTTGTAGAAAAGTGAAAGAAAACAATTGCCTTGATATGTAGACAGTTTGCATTTTGCATTGCCTGTCATACCTCTTTGTGATTCACTCATTCAGTTATTTCTATTTTGTTTCTGAATATTATGAGACAATGTGCTCTTGTACAAGTGTGTATTCAGTCTATCCCTTGTCAAGAAACTAATGGTGACACACATTAATTAAGGATTGTAACAATTCTAACTTTAACGTAGAGGAGGATATGAATTTGGCATTTTATACAAAACGTGATAAAGCATGGAACTTGTTGAGAATGGTAAATTGTTCATCAATTTCTGGGAGTGGCAGTTTTATGATAATTCTGTTGTAACTTCAGGTTATTTCAGTATCCCTGCACCAGTCCAAATTTCTATGATGATGTACAGATTGCAGTTGGATTGAGTTTCAGATCTTGTCTTTGTTATTGTTTATTTTTGGAAGTGGTACTTTTTCACCCAACTTCATGACAACCCTGAAAAGGGTTGGCTGGGCAGGAATAAAGAAAAGGATGTGGTTCTTTCATTCCTTTTTTAAATGTACATCATATGACATTGACGTAGTAACGTCAGTTATACCTTTCCCAGTGTTGTTATGTTTGGGCTTTTGAGTTGATTTTATACATTCTTGTTTTATAATTTTTTTTTCTCTTAACTTTGGCATTTGCACACTCACCAGCCTTGTCACATTCTAAACATTCTAAAAAAAAAACAAAAAAAAACAAAAAACAAAAAAACATACACTTCACTTTCGTTTTTTCTTTTTTTCTCTTTTTTATTTTTAAAAATGTTCCCTTCTTGCAATTTGGGCAGTGAAATTGTCAGCTGATCTGTCATTTTTCAACTTTAAAAATTGAATTAAGATGTTTTTTTTTCTGCA
>SDAX010000235.1:33776-48009 GCA_004193615.1 Conus consors
TTTCGTGGTGAAGACTCCCATTGAAGAGCCAGTATGATGATTTCTGGAAGTCACTGTTACGAAGTTCAGCTACACTGTAGTGGAGTATGAGCATGCCTTGTTGGATGGAGATGGGGTAAAGAATGCAAGGTAGGTACACGTGTTCATGAGTGAAAGGCAAAAGTGGTGCATTGAACTGATGATGCATAGGCAGTGTGTTTTTAAAGTACAGGTTATCAGTATGTTTACATGTCGCTTGACAACAGATCCGGGATGCTGGGTTTCATCACTTCAAGGTGATGCAGCAGGACAGCTCACCGGTGGATCACCTGAGCACATACAACCCTGCCATCACCCGGGTCCGGATCATTGAGGTCAGCGACGAGCACGATGACGTTTTCAGCGTCTGCTGGTGCGACCGTCATCTGGTGTAGTGATGGAGATGTGCTCTACTTTTGTTTTCAAATGCTTTTTCTCTTTTGGGACAATTTGACTGTTTTTGTTTGTTTACAACTATGTTTACTATTGTTGATATGAGAACCTCTTAATCTGATATATTTTTCATTGTTTTAGATGTGGATGTGTACTTCAGAATACAAGAGAATATCTGCATTTGACTTCTTTTGTTTATATTTTTTAATGCATGGAGATGACGTTTTTGGTTGCACCTAGAATGTCTTTTGTTTTGTTTTGAAATACATCTCTGAATGTATACTTTTGGATATCAACGTCTTTGTGATTGTGTTTGTCTTTCAAGAGTACTTTTAAGTGTCTGCATCTGTTGTTATCTTTCAAGATTACTAAGTGTCGGCATCTCAATTATATAGATATTGCCGCACATAACTTTGAATGATGGAATGCACAATTCAAGGATATGATACTTTTGACAGTCAGCATCTGGATGAATATTGGGAGTACATCACTAAAGGTGTACTTCTGAATGTCAGTATATGCCCTTACAATGGTCTGATGTGGCCTTCATTTTTTTTTTTTACCTTTGCTAAATGTTACTTAGGTTTTGTTTTGTTGTTTTTTTTAAATGTCAGTTTCAGTTTTTCAATACAGTGGAGTACATGTTCAGCTGTGTACTTCTTTTGAATGTTGGAATTTTTGTTTTTCAGTGGAGTACATCTTAAGTCGTGTACTTCTTTTGAACTTTGGTGGGGTTTTTGTTTGTTTGTTTGTTTTTTAAGAGACAGAGAAGTACATCAGTTGTGTACTTTTGAACGCAAGAGTGCCAGTAGGCAGAGGTTGAGAAGCCTAAAGGGAGTTTTGCAAATTATATTCAAGTTAAAACGTACTGCAGTGTTGCCTGCAAGCCTGAAAAAGTTGTGAGTTTTTTTGTTTTTTTTTAAGTCTAAAGCGTGAAAAAGAAAATGAATGAAAAAAAAAAGCAATTTCAATTGCATGCTTCTGCAGTTTTCTTTCAAACTTTCTGAATTTTGTTAATTTCTGTACTTTTGAATGTCAGTGTTTCGTTTCTTTTTTGACAGTGGAGTATATCTTCAGTTGTATACTTCTTTATAATGTCAGTGTTTATTGTTTTAGACGGTGGAATACATCTGTAGTTGTGTATTTCTTTGTATGTCGGTTTGTTTGGTTTGGTTTTTTTGTTTGTTTCTGTTTTGTTTTTACTTTTATTTGTTTTTGGAGGGAGGAGGAGTGAAATACACCTTCAGTTATGTACTTTTGAATGTCAGTGTTGTTTTTTTGTTGTTTTTTTTTGGTGGGGGGGGGGGGGGGGACAGGGCAGACTCTTTTGGACAAAGGAGGAAATCTTGGTTTTATATATATTTTTTACTAAGGGAAAGGAAAGAGATACTGGAGTACATCTGCCGTTGTGTACTTCTTTCAGTATCTTTTGTTTGTTTTTGTTTCACTTTGATAATGGAGTACACATTCAAGTGTGTATTTCTGAGTCTTGATGATAATGGAGTACACATTCAAGTGTGTATATCTGAGTCTTGATGTTCCATATCTATATTTCTGAACATGGATAGAATTTTATGTATGAAAAAGAACAGTGATTTGTTTTTCTTTTTAGATAACTTGTATTTAGATGAGGTATTTTATATATACAATTGTCATAATTTGCATGATATAATCAGTGCCTTTTTACTTTTTTTGGGGGGGAGGCGTTTCATTTTATCGGGACTTTACCAACATGAGCCCTTTTACATTTCAGTGTAATGTCAACTTCTGATTGAGTTTGTGCGACTTAATGTAAGTGTTTGTTAAAACAGTATACTCCTTGATTTTCCTTTTCTTTTTTTTTCAGTTTATTAGTCTTGATTTCCACACACATTCCAAGTCATGCTTTTTTTCCCCTCTGAAGACTGATGACAAAAGCCAAGTAATGAAGGGACTGTTTGTGGAAGTGAAATACGGCAGTCTGTCTGGAGATGTCTGTTTTCTTTCGGAACACAAAAGACCACCTCAGCATGCTTTTTTGCTCTTTAGCCCAGAAGTCATGGTTGATGGTTTACTGGTTTGTGGGGCTTTCAAAAAGATGAATGAAAAGAAAAGGAAAGGTAATACATATCCTGAGCATGTGGGACTCCAAACGCTGCCTGCTGACACTAGCTGGAGATGCATTGTAGAGACACTAAAAATCATTGTGAGTGGCATCATTTCTTAAGCACACTGTAGGGGCGATTGACGCTTGGAATAGTTGAGAGATTGCAAAAGTATCTTGGGGCTATCCCTCTTGTGTGAGAGAGAAAGGCAGACAGTTGTAACATCCTCTGGTGTATAAAACAATCAGAATGTTCCTCCAATGACCAGAAGAGCTTGAAAAAGCAGCCATATTTTTCATTTGAATTTGTCTAACGCCCGTTTCTGTGCTTCTCACATATCTTGCTTTCATTCCCACAAGCACATGTTAGCCATTTACAAATTCACCTTTTTTCTGTCCACATGTTTGAATCATCCTAGAGAAATAAGGATCCTCCCTCCAAGTCTGTTAAAGCTGACTGACTGCAATGGCAGGATGGTTAAGTACCGGCACTGAACAGAACTGAAAACTTGTTTCAGTCAGCTGTCCTGTACTGTCCCCTCACCCTAGAAAGTGTCCTCATGTTTCACTTGTGCCATGGAGACTGGATGATGTTGCTTCCTACCTGTCCAATTCAAGATATTTCGCATTTTCGTTGAATGGCAGCATTGGAAGTATCAGTGCATACAGTCTCATGTGCTAACTCGGTGGTAATCGACAACATTTGTTGTCATCTCATTACATCATATTTTAAAAAGTTGCAGACTTGGACAAAGTGATTCACTTTTATATGTCTATAGTAAATTGGAAATTTTCACAAATTCTACTTGCAAAGTTTTGTTATGTTTTGAATGTCACTAAACCAGAGGCTACAAGATCTCAGAAAGCACAAAATGTAGCACTTTTACATTTCAAGTGGTGTTCCAAATTAACCATAACACTTTTATGTGATACACAAGTTGGGCTCAGTAGCGCTTTCAGTCACACTTTTTTCCTGATGTAAAAGTTATACAAACTAATACCTTCTCTGTGCATTTTCTGATGGAAAGTACAAAAATTCTTAGGAAGGCATATGTACCTTTCACACTTGCTCCAATTTAGCAGTGCTGCTAAGAGCAACGCTTTGGAGGTAACATACTACAATTTATTTGACAGTGCTAAGCTGCTATACGTTTGTGACAAAATGCTGTGCTAAAAAGAAAAAAAAAAAGAAAACCTTTTTCACTGACATAGCAGCAGCTGTAATGGAACTGAGTTTACATAAAATGATAAATCTTTAGACTGTAGACTTGTTTCTTAAAAAAAAAAAAAAAAAAATCGGCCAAATTCAGGAAGGAAAGTACTTTGATAAATATGTTCAGTGTTGAATCATCCATGTTATAGATTGCCTTCATTCTTTCTTAACCGGAGAAAGAAAAAATACTCTCCGACCTATATTTAAACAGCACAGAGAAAATGTGCTTTCATTCTTTCTTAACCGGAGAAAAAAAAATAATCTCTGACCTATATTTAAACAGCACAGAGAAAATGTGTTTCAGTGTCACGTCGTTCATGTAAAAGATTGCCTTCATCTTAACTGGAGAGAAAACAAAAGTCTTACCTGTCTTAAACAAAAAACTGAAAAAATTCTTTCATTCTCCATGTAGAGGAAAGACCTGCATTTAAGTGGTCAAGCTCACTGTTCTGTGTAATTTTCCTTGGATTGAAGCTTGCACATGCATGAAAAAAATCCTGCAGATGCTCAAGCTTCAACATATGTAAGCTGCACGCCATATTCAGCGCGTTGGCACCGAGTTAATTGAATTTGTATGTATGTTGCATAGGGACCAAGGCAGATGCTATCACTATACTTGTTTTCTTTTCAGCAAAAAGCTAAAAATCATTCAATGATGTAAAAGAAAAAAGTATTAATTTCGCAAATGCTTAGCCCAGGACAGTTACCTCTAAGTGAAATTGGATGAAAAGCAACAGAAGTACATCTTTCTGTTGAACAAACTTCAATTGCAATAATACAGAAAAGACGGAATGGGAGGGAGAATGCAGCTTGCTGCATCATGTTCTTTCAGAAAGGCTTTTTTTCCTTAAAGCTGGCATCCCAATATTTAAGTTTTTTTTTCATTTGTTCATCATGCCATCATTCTCTTTAGCGCAGCAGACTACCAAATAATGTGTTTTTCACATTAAGTTATAACAAGCTTTTCAGTTATTACACATTGCTCAGAGAAATTGATCAGATTACTGAAGTACATTTTTCCAGACATGTTTTGTTCACAGGAATCAATTTAATTTTGATGTTCACCAGAATTTATTAGAATAGCTTGTTCATACTTTTTTGTTACACATCTTTAATTTTGATTGTTTTCAAATAAACATTTTGAGACTGAAGCATTTTCAGGTGTCTTGTCTGTGAAGGCTACATAACTTCAAACTCTCTAGCTTTTCATGATTTGGATGGGGATGCAGTGTGACTTGTATGCAGAAAGGGAGGGCAGGGGGTTGATATCATCTGTATAACTGAATTGATAATGAAATAAGAAAATACCTTGAACACAACTGTTAACATGTACACATCATACATTTATTAATTTTTCTTTTACAGAGAATGCCAAATGATTGGTCATCTCAAAGATTTTAAAAAAAAGATAAAAACAGATTCTCTTAAACTGCCAAACAGGAAAAGTAAAAGCAGGAGAGGAAGGAAAGTACAGGCAGACTGAAAGGGCAAACATGAAAAACAAGCATGCATCCATCAACAAATGAAAGGACATAAACTTCAATAGATCAAAGCAGACATGCATTCATGGATCATATAGGTGTCATAATCAGCACACATTTATCTACAACTGAAAGGACATTTTCATGTAATTCTGTATAATATTGTTATATCATTCTCACAATGAAATGCGCAAAATGAATTGCTGTATCTACAGAAATCAAATAAATACTGGACTCCGTAAACTTGAGAACTATAACTTTTTAGCTACACTCTGTTTTACAGACAGATCCTACACATGGCTCGAAGTGTTTCTGCCTTAGTTCACATGAAGCAAGCATGGATTAATGTGAATTTCACACTGATTTCTAGAAAACATCCGCTGGATGACATTTCAAAGACTGTCAGCAAGGGAAGATAGACGAGAGCATTTTTCTTTAAATTACCTGTCTGCATACACCATTCTGCACCTGCATTAAAATCATCAGATTTGGCAGGAAGGTGGTTTGAAAAGATTTTCTCGTCTCTATTCATTGAGAACGTTGCCTTCCCGGTCAGACCATTTATTACCATCTTCCAACAAGGAGATAATACACAAAATCTAAAAACCTCATTCATTCAAGTTTCATTAGTTACTTGTTCTTTCGCGTGAAAGAAAGACATCCTATTTGCTGTTAGGCTTACTATTGTTGACTACAACGCATTTGACACAAAAAGTCAGTGATGACGCATTCTTTGCACATTGACTTTTGAATCAAATGAGGTCTTTTCAATTGCAATTCTCCCATCAAAATATATTTTGTGGCTTGCCAAGACAATACAAGTCATCTCATCTAAACCACAATGCTTTTTAAACAGAACAAAGAAATTTCAAACTTGTCACTAACTTAACTGTCTGTGTATCTATCTTATGCCAAACAAGTCTATGTCTATCTTAAATGTATTTGTTGCTCTACCATCAGAAATTCATAGCAACCTGCACTTCCCAAACAGGACAGACAAGTACAAAAGCAGTCTTCTTTTCTCTCAAGATTACTAAAACTGTAGCAATCTGGGATTTGTGGCTCTATGGAAAAGTAATATGCAATTCCTTACACTGTTTTTAGTTTTTTCTGCTGTAGAATTGCGTCCCCAAATATGGTTGCTTTTCATGTCAGGCTCAAAGTTAACACTGCAGGTTTGTACCCTCAGCTTTCATAATCTACTTACACAAATAAGTCAATGAAGAAAAGAAACCAACCAAACCTTGAAGAGGAAGTGAATGGTAGATAATCGAACAGATAAAAAGAATACACACTTCTTGCATAGGCATTCAGGAATTGCAACCATTTGATACATCCCAAGTTCATACAGCTTCAAAATTCATGGTTTAAATTTGACCAGTATATGTATGTCATATTTCCAATCATCATAATTGCTAGCCAATCATATACAGATAGGCAGACGGACAGATTTTTTCTTTTGTTTTTAAACCTTCTGAAGGGGACATATCAACTATGTCTTTCATACATTTTTGACAAACTTCCTTCAGTTCCATCAGCTATGCCTTCTCAACAGCATTCCTCTCATGCTAATTCACGAATATATAACCACATCCAGTTTTGTTCCACCACAGTCCCTACACATGCACCCCAGAGAGCATGTTAATTGCTGGAGCACCACAATGGAGACTCCTGCCACTTGCATGGTGGTACATGAACAGTAGCAGACTTACCCTGTGTGTGACTACGAACAGACCTGAAGGTATGTGGTGCTGCAATAATGTCACTGAAGCATCAAATCACTCAATATACAGCAGAAAGGAAAATGGATGCAGACAGGAAAAATTCCACATCTTGTTCCATGGTCCACAAAACTCGCTTTCCACCTGAAGGATTCACATTTTACAGTTTCCTTTCTCTACACATCCTATGTGAACAACACGTCGAAAGCAATATACAACAGTAAGTACATAACAATGACAGAGCAAAAATTGTTCATTATCGAGAAAACTGTCACCGTGGGAAAAAAGTGTTTTAACCTTCCAAAAAAACCCACACATAAACATCAATCACTAAAAAGTCTTGTCCATTCTGCCTTCATTTTAATGATCAACTTGTATCTTGGGAGTATATCAAAGTCAGGTATTCATCTTCTTCTGTACAGTCTGCTTGAATACACACTTCTGTACATGGCTGAGACTGTGGGGGGAGGGGGGGGGGATAACCACACATTGGTTTGAAATAGAAATATTGCATCAATCTGGCATGACACATGTTTTGTTAGACATGTTGTCCTTTTCATTTGATTTAAAAAGAAAAAAAAACTGAAAGGAAAAATAAAAAAAAAAAGCAGCAGCTTCCTGAAAATTAGATGTCAAGCGTTTTGTTCATTGCACATGATTAGTTCCGCTTGAAATCCATATTCCACTTTAACAGATAGATCTCAATTTTGAAACCCAGATATTCAGCACAAATTCAACTTGTTTTTGCTGGGTTGGACTAAAAATGAATATTGTGGATTTACGGTAACACTGAGGAAACAAATTAGTCATTAGGTAATCCTTTTATTTCTTTACTTCTGTGAGCAAGACAACTCATGAATGAAAATGAAATAACTGACAGAGTTACCATCAATACTGAAGTGAATAAATTTTGTCCAATTTTTTTTTTTTTTTGCGTTTTTTTTTTTCAACAGGATATGAAAAAGAATTAATCATCAATATGTCATATTAATTCATTTCCAAGGAAGTTTGAACATTTCCAACAGAATGTGTAGCTTCAAACATAGTTCTCAATTTATGTAATACATCACTTTACTGACTTCTCAGGAATTTTTAATGCTGTTAACATATATTCTCACTCTGTGACAACTAAGAGCTTTCATTACTGACAGTCTTGAGCGCAATACTTTACAATTTTTCTTCAGGTCCATCTTGTATATTCTCTAAATATTATCAGAGAATACCAACATCCTAATTTTCAAATTAACAAGTTCCCCTGCCCTCTCCCCTGGTCCATTACACTGCACTCCATACCCGTCTTTGGTAACATGGCAGACGAGAATAACTATCCATGCTCTGAAGAGAGTACAAACACACAGCGCATCAATCTGGCATCACACAAATACCTGCCTCCATGACCCCCTTTACCCCCATGTTACATAATAATACTCATTTTCAGCTTACCTTGGTGGTACTGTTGACATTCAAAATACATTTCTGTTGGACGTTACCATGAAATGTATGTATTCACAAGGAATAAAGACTTCAAGCTGTTGAATCCACTGGCACAAATTTCATCACTCACCAGCATTTCAAAAAAAGGCTAGTCAGTTGTGATAAGGTCAACATTAAGGGGTGAAGGTATCCACATTTCATCAGTGAACACAGAAAAAAGTCTTGTTTCTTTTAAATGCCCATGTGCTTCCAAACACAGAATTAGAACTTTTAGAACTCTGGTATACAAGAGCCAAGCAAAAAAGCTATCACTGTTCAGCAGCTGCCATACTGTGCTGGTAATGATGGCTCATTTTCCAGTGGCCCCGACCTGGGCAATGAGTGTATCGCAGAGTTCTGTCAGCTCCTTGTTTTCGTTCCTCTGCACACACACAAGGATAAAACCAAATTTTTGGTGGGGCCAGGTCACCAGAACAAAAGCAGTCCTGACGACTACTCAAATTAGGAAGACTGCTTTGCAGGTGAATGGGTCATTTCAGTGTCGGCGAAATCGACCAAAATGTCTCATTAGAAGCTGCAGGCAAAAACCCTAAGCAGATGTAATGGGAAATCATTTTTAACTGAAGCATTTTCCCATCGACTGTTCGAACGAAGGCGTGTAGTTGTGCAGATTTACTTTGCCTCTACTCTTCTAACATTTCACCAACCTTTCCAAAATTTAACCCAGAGCCATCTCTTTCGGTAAACATTTTAAATATCTGGATTTTTTCCACCTAAGAATTCCACATAGCTAAGCAGTTATGGTTGCCAGTATGTAGCTTAACAACAATGTACTGCATAAACTGAAACAAATTTTACAAAGAAAAATGACAATTTATCTGCCAGACATATTACAACTGTAATTTGTTTGTCCCCTTGGTCTGATGGATTGCTTATAATTTTTCTTTGAATTTATTGAAAGATATTTGGAAAGACTTCCTCAAATCCTGATTCAAGACTCTCCTTACACATCTTCACATTTTAAGGGGTAGGGTAGGGAAGGGGCAGATCATACTCAAATGTATGTCATTATATAAATACAAAATAAGTTTCGCTTCAGTTTCCATGCAAAGTATATCAACAATCATAAATAGCATTGCTTTTTACAAGTAACAAGTGAGATCATCATCCAGCGGGCACTCACTACTTGCAGCACATGCTAGAGTAAAGGTGGTCTATCTTCCACTGAAATCTGATCCTGAATGTGCCCTGTGCTCTAATTTCAATACCATGACAGGTCGTTGATTTTCATGTCATCCCCTTTCATGCTTTTCCTGCCAGCAACTTCCAGTTCCACTTTCAGTGCATGATGAAATGCCCTGTGCCTTAAATCAAGACTATTCCATACCCCTTTATTTCATGTGTCATCCTCTTTCATGCTCTCCTGGTGAGCGTCTTCCAATTTCAATATATAAAAAATATAGCCAATGTATGTGAAACTCAAAGTTACATACTTTGCAAGGGGAGGCAATTTGCCATAAAACAATCAAGCAGTCTGTGTTTCGACCGATGAAACATCCCCCAGACCTACATAGAAATGCATTTAAAGAAATCATACATTCCAGGTTTTCAACAGCTTGGGAACTGGGTTAAAGAGAAAAGTGGGGTCTGATCTTCACCAACAATGGCTTTGGGGAAACTTATTTCACAAAAAAAAAAGAAAAAAAAAAATGCAAGGGAACAGTTAAGCGCAAAGAGAAAGATAATGGGCAATTCTTATTGAAAGTCATGTCAGGAAAAAGTGGGTGAGGGTGGGGGGTGGGGGTTATTTACTGGATTTTGAAGTCCCCTTAGTACTGACCTTTTGTTCCAGAGAGGTCTCCAGGCTTTGAACCTGCAACTTGGTTCTCTTCAGCTCTGCCTCAACCCGTGCTGCATCAGCCTCCTTCCTCTCCATTGTACCAACCAGTCTGCGCAGACACTCCTTGTTACATCACCCATCACATTAACCCCTATTTATTCCATGTCCATTGTCACATTCCCCGTCCTCACTCCATTTCACCTGTCAAATCGCCCCCTCCTCACTTCCTATCACCTGTCACACCATCTCCTCCTCGCTTCGTATCACCTGTCACATCAACCCTCCTCACATCACCGCCCCCCCCCCCCCCTCCCTCCTCCCTCCATATCAATTGTCATGTCACCTCCTCCTCGCTCCATATCCAGTCACATTACCTCTTTCTCACTCCATGTCAACTGTCACATGACCCCCTCCTCCTTCCATACTACTTGTCACATCATCCCCCTCCTCCCTCCATATCAACTGTCATGTCATCCCCTCTTCACTCCATGTCTGCAGTCATATTGCCTCCTCCTCACTCTATATCACCACCTCACCCTGCACGAAACTGTCATATCGTCACCTCCTTTCTCCGTACCAACCGTCATGTCACTTCCTCCTCATTCCAGTCTACGTCTTGAGTGAGAGTACCCCCTAATTCAACCATAGAAAGATGGTCAGTAACAACAGATGGCACTCACTCTTTAATCTTGTCCTCTGCTTTTGCCTTCATCTTAGCCAGGTTGTCCTCAGACGCCTTCACCTTCTCCTGCCACATCTTCACTGTTTCCTTCAATGTGTCCTCGTTCTGCAGCAGACACAGCATTTGTCTATTGGTTCTGTCTGGGCCATCACATTACTTACTACACAGTTCACTCATCACTTAGGAACATTAAAGACACCGCAATGTCAAAAGTTTGTGCAAGAAAGCACTGTCATTGAAGCAAACAAAACTAACATGACTGACAAAAGAGAAAAAAAAAAGAAAAAAGACAACACGTGAAAATACTTACATTAGACAATAAACACTGCACTGCACATAACAATTCTGCATATACTGATGCATATGAATTTCATTGCAGTCTCTAAGATTAATCCATCAGCTTCTCTCTCATACTCAATGACTTTGGTCATTCCAACTTATTCTCTCGCTCTCCTTTGATATCTTACAGTTACTAATACAAAACATACAATCACAAGCAGCATACAATTAACCACTGCATTTATGTTAGAAACATTAATACTGTTTGAACAACATGACATGAATTCAGACCAAAGGAACTGAAACTAAAGGAATGCTACTTACAATCAAATGCTGTGAATTCAAACACAACTTAAGTAGATTTTTTTAAAATGGAGCGACTTAAGTAGAGTTTTCTTTTTTTTTTTTTTTAATGTATAATAGCATCCCTTCAAGGCTGTAAAATCTCATCTGTATTCATTATCTATTATCACTGAGGTTTTTTTTTAACAATTCAATCATGCAATACAATCAATACGAAGTGGACAGTTCTCTTTAAATTGTAGAAATACCAAAGCAGTACAATGCGTTGGAAATCATACTATCAATGGTTTCAAATATACTGAATGGTGACGGTGGAAAGGTTATTACATCAAGTCAAAACTGAGAGAGGTGAGAACAGAGGTTGAGATGTTGGGAGTTTCTGACAAGCAGCATGCAAGGCCCTTACTGACTGGCTGTGAGTTAATCCCTTCAAGACACAAAAGCAAGAATCTGAAATGACAAAGTTCTATGTACCTTTAATAATAATCCATGCCAAAATATCAGCTGTTTTTGGTTTCCGATCACCCAGTCTACATCCTCTGATAAAATAAGTGTATATAGAAAGACCATAATCTATATTCAGTACACATTCAAATGCTTATTTATTTTTCTGTTCTAGTTTCAAAGCATTCAAAATTTACATTGTACATCAATAACGATTCTTATGATATACCCCTGTTCCTATGTGATGTGAATCTCCTAACCCATGTCAGTGGTTAACTGACTCACCTTTTTAAACCCTTCCAGCGTCTGCTTAAGCTTTTCATACCGCCGGTGAAATTCTGCGAAGGAGTTCTCCAATGCTCCCACATCTTCCATTGCCTAGGGATAAACAAGTAAACGTTGCCATAAAGGGACGATGACCAAATAATGCTTCAGTGTTTTCTCACACTCCATTCAAATGGTCAGAGCCCCATGCAAAAAGATGACCCAACACAAAACTGCAACATGTTCATTGAGTAAGCAACACAGATCCTTTCATAGACTCTACCAGAGACACTGAAACAAAAGTGTCTTATAACCAAAACTGCTTTATTCATGTGTCTTATAACCAAAACCACTTTTTTCACGTTCATCATCCATTTCCAAAAACAAAATAAAAATCAAGCTTTCATTTTTATTTTACCCCTTTAAAGTTGTTTTTTTCCTGATGAACACTGCAAACTGTGTTCAAATAAGTAAACAAACAAACAAAAAAAAAGTCTGTTAAACAAAAGTACCCACTCCACAAACTATGTAGAGAAAACTACCAATTTTTCAGATACCCTCAAAGAATTTTCATAGTATGTGTTATGAAAGGCATTTGCCAACGCAGTCTAACATGTACTTTCTATAAAAGCAGTATACGAAATTGTGACAGTAAAATGATGAATCATCCAAAATTTTAACATTTAACTCTGCATTTGGTTTTGAAATTTTCATCATCTTACTAATTACTTCCATAACCGATAACTTTTATCATCTTACTGATTATTTTCATCACTGACTGGTATCACTCTTGTGTAAAATCATTCTTATGTGTTTTTGGCTGTTGTACCAAAATCTTCATCATCTATTTTTGGCTCTTGTATTAAAAACATCTTTTGACTGTCTTGGTTCTTGTGTGACAATCATTGTATGACTGTTCAGGGTTCATGTATCAATGTCATCATCACCCGACTGGTTTGGATCTTTTGCCAAAATTGTTATCACTTGTTTTCGAATCTTGTTTCAAAATTATGATCATTTAACAAATTTTGGTTCTATTAACAAATCATCCTTCCTGGGGGCTAGTTTAATTAGAAAGATGGTTGAAAAACGTTCATCCTATGACTGTGACAGCCACTGACCACGGTTATTTAATAGACAACCATGTTATCAGTTCAACTAGCAAATGACTGTGGTTCCTTGAACTTTATGGTCACAGGATACCACAGTCTGTCCAAGTTACTGTTTTTGGTCAAACTTGCCATCGCATCTCCTCCAAAGACAGTGATTTGTGACACAGTATGCCACTCACCCAACACACAGCCAATTGATAGGACAGTGAGTGTCCATCATCGTATGCGTGATGCTCCCACAATCCCATGCAGGGCAAAACAAAAGTGACCTCAGTACTATCATCACCAAACTGACTGTTCAGACTGAGTCTTTCTCATAAAAGACAAATCCCATTGCCCCCCTNTCTCACTCATGAGGGTGGGGGGTGGGGGTGGGGAGGGAGAAGAGGGTGGGGGAGGGATTATGTTATTGTATTTGTATGTCCAGTCACAGATAATCTATTCTCTACAGCACAGCAGCAGACAATATGGCCTGTGTTTGATGTGTAAGCCCAGATCGGCGCAGTTTTTTAATGCGATCTGCACTTTGAAAAAAAAATGATTGTTGTAAATCTTCCTGTAAATATAAATGTTAGTGTGTTTCTTGTCGTTTTCATGAGATGTACGTTTTTGTTTTGTTTTACTCGTTGGCAGCCACGTTACAAGATTAGCTGAAACTGAATCCCACACACAAACACACCAATTCACTATTTGTTCCAGAATGGCGTATGACCACATGATCGAAGGTAGGGGGTAGGACCATCTTTCCACTGAGCATGGTTCAATGAAAATCAGTTTATCAACAATAACTGTGGTTTATTAAATTGTGTCTGAGGACATGTTTTCCTCTAGTAACCATGCTCCTCTGACAGCTGTTGTTTTCTTTATTGCACCAGCCCTTGTTTTTGGCTTCTGTATCAACTGATCATCATCTGACTATTTTTGGCTCTTCTAACATTTGTCTCATCAAAATTATCATCCAACTCT
>SDAX010000241.1:5660-17657 GCA_004193615.1 Conus consors
TTGGGAGTCTGTAGGAACCCTGTAAATAGAGATTTATCTGGTCAGTGGTGACTTTTATCTTAAGCTGTGCAGCACAGATATATGACAGTTGTAGCCTGTAAAATTTGTAGTCCCCCTTCCCTTCTCTCTCACCGGTTTCTTGGATTTTTTAAAAATTCAGTTTGCTCACAGTATGCCAGGATAATGTGAACAGAAATCCTCTGTAAGTGGATTAATGTGGAAAAATGAGTGGGTGATGCATATGTGTGAAGGTGAGAGAGAATACCGGTGCACGCATCATCTTCCCTGGCAGTGGGGATCCAGATCAGGAGATCATCACGTTGATGGGGAAGGAGGAAGAAGTCAAGAAAGCCAAACGGGAGCTGGAGAACGCTATCAAAGAACTGGTCAGCTTTTCTTTTTGTTTTTTTTTTTCTTTTCCCCTCCCTGTTCTCTTTCTCACAAGTCATGGTATTTGCTTAGGCTTCTTGCAACACTGATGGCTTTGATTTGATATGTGATGAGCATAAATGAGAATTCATTTTAAGCGGTGTCGATTGCTGAAAAGCGTGTCTACTAGATCTTTTGAAAGTATGTTTTCATGAATTTGAGCTGTATAAGTTACAGTATTTTGGAGCAGTTTTTATATTTTCTAGTACATAATAACATTTTATACATTATTACTTGGTTTTTGACAGGGCTGTAAATGAAGCAGGTAGGTTATTGCCGAGAACTGTTATCAGCATCACCTTGACATTTCAATGTTTGTTTGAATATTATTGAAAAAGTCTGTTATTAGAGTTGCACAACAGAAACTTCTGTTTCCAGGATAACATTGTGGAGTCTGAGATGAACGTGGACATGAAGCACCACCGCTACTTCGTGGCACGACGTGGAGAAGTCCTACGCAACATTGCTGAGGAGTATGGTGGAGTGACGGTTAGCTTCCCTCGGAGCGGAGTGAAGAGCGAGCGTGTGGTGATCAAGGGGGCCAAGGACTGTGTTGAAGGGGCCAAGAAAAAAATTGCTGACATCGTTGCTGACCTGGCAAGTTACTTTCTTTTTCTCAAGTAGAAGTTGAAAGACATTTGATGCGGACAGAACGAAAAACATTTGCGTTAAGTTTCAACAAAATTTCTTCCGTTCATCTTGTTGTATAGGACATAGCATGCATGGTTAGAAGTATTTTAAATCAACTTTGGAAGAATTCAAGCTTTTGATTGTGTTTGCAGTACATCAGTCATGTTGAAAAGGTTGCATCAGGTGTCGTTATGGATGGTAGTTTTATTTGTGTGGTGGCCTGACTTGGAACTGTGGTGACCTTTCCTTGGCAGGAAGCCCAAGTGACGGTGGAGTGCATCATTTCCCAGCAGTATCACCGCACCGTTATGGGTGCTCAGGGCTCACATGTCCGTGAAATCACCCGCGTGCATGAAGTGGGCATCAAGTTTCCAGACAAACCCATGCCTAATGGACGTAAGTGTGTTCTGTGTGCTTATGAGTGCATACTAACTATTCGACCATTAATGAAGACAGTTAATTGCAAATCACCTTTAGTTTGGGACAGTGGTATCAAGGTGATAATGAAATGTCATTTCATTACACATCAGCATGACTCTGTTGCCAAACCGGGAAAATATGGACCTGTAATCAGAAGCCTCAGATCAAGTCTTGCGGGGTTTTTTTTTCTTTTTTTCGTTAAAATTTTTTTTCTTCTTAAATGATATAATTCCTATTATGAGATGTTAATATTTGATGAGAGATTGGGGATATTTTTACAGGTATACAAATTGTTCACAAATTTTCATCGTAACATTGAGGTAATTTGGAGGTGCTTTGCTTATGTTCTTATAGACATTGTTGAAATTATTCAGATTTTATGATACATGAGTGGACATTTTGATGTCCTTTATCATTGGCTGAGGAATAATTCCTTGCATGATGTGTACTTTACTAATACCTTTATCTTCCTGTCTAAAGCACCTAACATACACAGGCATGCCAATTCTTGGCAAATTTCGTCTGTCCCACTCTCACATAAAAGAATTCTCCTCTCCTCCTACTGCTCCCCACCTTGTCCTCTTTTCTGCACTCGTCCCCAACTTCAACAATTGAGAAAAGAGACTGACTGCATTGGTAAATGATGGCGTCATGAACCGCAGAAAATTTCTATTGGTTGACAGATGATTGCATTAGCAGTGTAAATAGTCGAATAGACCAGAAATTGGCAGGTACATTTCAGAGTCTTTATCAAGGTTAAAGCTTCATTTCTCATAAATCAGTTCCAGAGTGTCATGCGGGATACGAAATTAAATGCTGAAAGAAACCAGTTGAAAATTCAGTAGATGGATCTTGATAATGGTTAATCCTCTGCAGCAGTCTGGTGTTTATTTACCCTCTTGAACTAGGGCATTTTGTTTAGCATGCCTTTATGACAGATTTTTAAAATGGACATTTGTTCTGCAAGTGAAGAAACATTGTTATGTGACATGAGCTTATATCCTCCAACCACAGACTTGGATTGTTGCACATACATATTGATCATCCCTTTTTTTTTCCTTTGCCCATTTTCATGCCTGATAAAGCATTTATGTTCATGCATGCCAGACATTCAGTACCGTTCATTACTGTTCAGTAAATGCTGGAACTGATGTCGACGCAAATGGGTGAATGTAAGTGTGGTACAGAGACACGTCAGTATTTAGTACGCAGACTTTGTCAGTGAGGAAGAGAGAGCACATTAACCAGTGTTATGATATACCTTGCACCACAGGAATGTACCCTGAGTGCCGAATGTGTATGGTTCCTACGGGAACCAGAATGGGTAACGGTCGATGTCTCGTGCGTGGCAAGTCAGTGATGGTTACGCTTTTACTGTTCCTCTCTGTGTCTGAATCTTCCTTTCCCTGGGCATGGCTTTTGATTCTGAATCCTTCAGGTGGGAATGAGAAAGCCTGTGCTTGACAAGATTGGTTATTTTCTGTCTCTCATCTCTCCATGTGTACATCTGAAGGCCGGCATGACCTACTGAGGTGAAAAATTTCACCCTCTGCGTCTCCAGTTTGCTTACGTTGTATGCAAAGGTTCCAGTGGTTTTACAGCTGTGTTCGTTTGACATGCAAGTTGTGTCTTGGCTACAGGATAGCAGGTGTTCATCAACAGTGAATAATTTGGAGGTGTGGGGGGGAGGGGGGTGTCAACAAAGGCCGGAATAAGGAGAAAAATGTTGTGATTCTGTCATCGATGAGTTGTTCAGTGCATTTGATATGCATTATGCTTGAAGCTGTGTGTTATTGGTTTGGCTCGCTCTCTCTCAGTCTCGCTGTCCTCCCCTCCCCCTTCTCCCCTTCATCTTCCCTCCCTCTTTCTGTCTCCTCTTTTCTCAGACTGTCACTAAATTCCAAAACTGCTGTTACCTTTGAATAACCTAGAGTCATTAGAGTCATAAGTACCTTCTGGAGTGTTTTGATGGTGAATTTTGCATTATACTTTTTTTTCTTTTTTTTTTTTTTAATCCTGCTAGTTTCTTGAATTGTGTTAGTCAATAATGTAAAAGCAGTGATATATCACTCTGAATTTGAAGAAGTATGTTTTGTATGTAAAACTTTAGAACTCGCTACGGTTTTAGAATTATCTGTTGTGCTGTAGGAAAACGAAGGTAGTAAGCCTGAAACGAAGTCCTTCGACGTTATTTCTGAGAGTCAGGCTCCTGTATCTTCCTTGAGGATTAAACAGTTGTTCAAGATCTTCAGTCCCATGAAAATTTGAAGTTCTTCATGTGTTTTGTTTGAAATGGCAAACTTAGTTTAAGAACTTTTAAGGTCACTAGTGCTTAACAGTTAGTGAGACTGGAGAAAGTAGCCGACTTGGCTGTATGAGTATATCAGCCTCAGACAGAACTTGAGAACATTCAAGCATGTATTACAGGCAAAGAAATGTATTTGAAGTAATTGGTAAACCTTGTTGAAAACCCTAGAAAGACAGAATAGAAAAAACATATGGCAGAACTGTCTTACAACATATTGACATCGAGGCAACCTCGGCATCATCAAGGCAAATAAAACAAGTAGGAGTGGAAATCTTTAGAAATCTAGCCTGAAGATTGTGTCCAAGAGATAAGAAGTTGGTAGGTGTTCTTCACTTTCTAAAAGATGTTTTTGTAAGGATTTTTGTTCTATCTGTTGTCTTACTCTTGAAATTTTCAGATCCATAATTCTTAAAATGCTCTCCCATCAAATGTCAACGAGAGCCTCGTGTCTGTTGGGATCCCAAAATATTATTTGGCATCATATACTTCCTCCCCATTTTTGCCAGCAAGTGTTCTCCCTTTCTGTCTGGATGCTGGCCAGCTGTCAGAGGGTCTGATCTGTCAACTATCAGTTTCTTTGTCTTTTGGGAGAACTGTGCCATTCTGAGCTTATTTGTTAATTTTCATGTTGATCTTTGTGACTGCAGTTTCTTCTTAACTTAAAGTGTTTTTCACAGGTGTCTGTGTTACACATCATTGAATTGTGTATGGGTGTCTGTTGTGTGTGCGTGTCATATGTGATACTGATTTTAAGGATCTCATTACTCTGTAAATATCAAGGCTTGATCTGTCAGATTTGTTTGATATTGTGTGGTTTCTTTTCTTCTACCTGATTGTACAATATTTCTGATTAAATTATCATAGTTATTTTGAAAGAATTGTGAGAGTGGATGAGAGAAATACATCTGACACTTCCACATTATTTTTTTTTTACAGTTTTGAATTTATTGTAAATTGAAGTTTGGCAGTTGTTGGCACTCGTTTTGCCAAAATCTGAACAGGAAGTATTTATTCTTTCAAACAAACCTAGCTTCACATAAGAATTTTTCCATAGAAATGTTTGGTATAAAGCTAACCATTAGGTTTTCAAGATTAGAAAGATTATGTTCAGTTTTGCAAAATGTTCTTGTGGAAAAGTGAAGTATTGTGAAGCATAGAAGTTATGGATAATTGATTTATAACTGATGTGGAAAAAAATCAAATTTAGCTTGAACATTACTTATGTGTGGAAAAAAGATGAGTGAAAAGTCAAATGCCTTAAATTCCTCTGTTTTTGAAAATGTTAGTATTGTGCTCAGAAGCAGCATGAGCAATTTAGATCATTTCTTGTTGGTGCTATGTTGATCGAGGTATAAAAGCTTTTGAAATTGCAAGGATGAAAGCATACCATATGTTAATTTGCTATAGATGATTATCTTAACAACAGGTTTACATTGTGTGTGGAAAAGAGATGAGTGAAAAGTCAAGAAATGCCCAGAATTATCCTGTTTTTGAAGTCTTTAAAGTTTTTGAAAATGTTAGTATTGTTCTCAGAAGAAGCAACAGAGCAATTTAGGTCATTTCTTGTTGGTGCTATGTTGATCGAGGTATAAAAGCTTTTGAAGCTGCAAGGATGAAAGCATACCATATGTTACATTTGCTGTAGTTAATTATTTTGTCAACAGGTTTACATTGTGAGTGGTTTCTTTTAATGGTATTCTTTTCTTTTTTTAATTCCAAGTGTTTGTTTTCATTGTAATTCCATTTTTTTTAAGTATATCTTTTACTACAGTAAGCTTTTTGGTCGTTCAGCAGTTCTGTCCATTTCACTTATTGCATGACTTTCATTATCTCAGTGATTAATCAGGACTTGAAAGTACTGTGTCAAAAATTCTAAAACTTAAGTGGTTTCATCCTGTTATATTTGAAACAAAGAGTTGGTCAGATGGATTTGTCTTCCTGTTTCTCAGGACGTGCAGAGGATGAGGAGGAGCATGTTGCTAATGGAGATGTCAGTTCTGAAGATGGCGCTGACAAAGGAACACGCAAATCTGACATAATTGTCATCACAGGAAAACCTGAAAATTGTGAGGCTGCCAAGAAAGCCCTGCTGGTAAGTCTTTGTCTTGTTCAGGGTAGATGTCATCCATTCTTTGATGATTAAAGCAGTGTTCAGATGTGTCGTAGAAATCTTGGAAAGTCGTGGAATTTAAACAAGTGATTTTTCCAGGACTGGAAAATAATGGGATTATGGTCAGAGTCATTGGGAGTCATGGAATTAAAAGTGTTCAAGTGGACATAAACGGACATTTCGGTGTGTAAATACAGTAGGAATACATCTTATTGTGTGAAAACGGCTAATTTGCTTTCTTTTAAATTTGTCAAAATGGAAGTCTTGGAATTTTGAACCCGTCTTCCTATGTGGACCTTATTTTGATTAGTTGTCGGATAGCATTAAATGTCTGATGTTAAATGCATACGCATATAACGGTTTTTTTTTTTAAGATGGTTGGTTGGTAAATATTAGGGCAGTGTTTTAATACCAGGAGGATAATGGTTGCTTCAGTGGGCTGTTTGATAGAATTGCAGTCACTGCTGCTGTGTTTGGGGATTTTTCATGACGACCTGCCTCATAAGTCTGATTGGTGTATGAAAAATTCTCTTTCTACTGTCAAAGGGAGGCAACAATATGCAGTACATATTCTAGAATTTTCTGGTAATAGGCCATTTTAGACCTGAATGGGCTAGGCCATTGTAGACCTGAATAGGCTTAGAACAAAGACTGACAAACAAAAAATTGCAGTCTTTATAAACTGAAACAGTATGTTAAAAAAATGAAAAAGGAACCTTTTTTTTTTTTGCTTGATCAGTTCTGGATTCTGAATATAATGTGGACTGAATTTAGGATAGGTAACTTGCCAAATAAACAGAACTGATGGCTTCGTTTAATTCCATGACATGGCCAACATGAGTATACAAAACGATATTCAAGGACATTTTCACAGTTTAGAGTGTGTGCAGGCGTAGGGAACAAAAAAATGTGACTAGTGCACTGGATGAGAAGTCTATGTACATGGGCATCTCTACCTATTTCTCTTCATGCATGGTAAGAGCCCTGAAAAGGTCCTGTGTGATAGCCTAGGCAGGCTTTAACAACTCTGAAATTGAAAGACAGGGTTTTTAGTTTAGCAGTGAAGGTCGTCATGCTTTCAGTGGCTTAATACATAATCATTCTGTGACCATCAGGATTTGGTGCCCATCACAGTGGAAGTGCCTGTGCCCTTTGACTACCACCGCTTTATCATTGGCCAGAAGGGACGCGATGTGCGTCGCATGATGCAGGACTTTGATGTCAACATCTCTATCCCACCTCCTTCCGAGAACAGTGACATAGTTCGTGTCAGTGGCCCTCCTGAAAATGTGGAGCGGGCTCGCAAGGCTCTTGAAGAACGTGTGGCCCATTTGGATGCTGAGAGAGAAGACAGGGTGGGTATATTTTTCCCCTGTTGAAGCTTTCTGCCTGTGATTTATGTGTGTGCTGCCTGTGATTTATGTGTGTGTGTGTGTGAGAGAGAGAGAGGGAGAATCTGTTCTGGTAGGATTTACTTGTGGGGCAGCAAACAAACCTGTTTACCCTGACAAATTTGGTATAACTTCCATGTAAGTTTTTCAAGCCCCTTTAACACCACTATGCCATAAATAGCCGTACAATGTAATGTTCAGCTGTGATTTGGGTAAATCAGAATTTGTCAAAAATTTTTAGTGAGAAGACGGTTTTCCAAGATTGAGTGCGAATTCACTTGTGCAATCAGAATTGGTCAGAGGCTTCTATCAAGTTGTGAAATATGTTTTTCGGCCAAAAATACATCGTCTGATAGTGGACCTAAAGGCTGTTTGGAAACCGGTTTAAATCATCTCACATTGATACTTGTGGTGAATGATATATCTGGGGCCTCTGTTAGTTTGAATGCAAACCTGGACTTGTTTGCTGGTGTATAATACACTTTACTGGGCGTACAAATAGATGTCAGTTTGATTGCCTGAACGGGGGGGGGGACTGAAGAAAAGAAAAGCAAAGAGATTTTGTTTACAGAGTCACTGTGACAAGAAAAATAAAATCAATCATTGTGGTCATTTCTAATTTTTCCAGTTTCAATCCATATCTATAGAGTTCCAGCTTACCTCATTACCTGTTAATTTATCCAAGAAATTTTACCTCTTTTGGCTTCATTTTTTGTGAGCATTCTCTTTCCATACATTTTTATCTCTTCCCATTCCCACCTTCCCTACACTTTCAACCTCATTTTGAACCTCAACTTGCACACACACGCGAACACACACACACACACACACACACACACACACACAGGCATTTCTACTTCTGTCTCTTGCTGGGTCACCCAAACTCATATTTCCATTAATTCAAAGGGCCAACATAGCATAAAAAAATGCAAACGTTAACAGTGGGATTGTGCACATTAAATTGGGAGGGTAAAAGAGTACCACAGATCACTAAAGCTAAAGTAATGTGAAATACGTTGTGTAAACTGAAAAGAAGCGATTGATCAGCAGTAACATGTATTAAATCAATCTCTAGATGGACACTGCATTCCAGTGTTTCATAATGTACATTCTTCCTACACATTACAACAGCATTTTCAAAAGGTTGTGGAGAAAGAGGCTGAATGCTTTTTTTTTCTAAGCATTATTAGATTTTTTTTTATTGCGTTTCATTTCTTTATTATAATAATCTAGTCTGTTGTGAATGATGCTCGTGTAAAGTTTCCAAGATCTCTTTGAAATCATAAAAAAAACCCATTTAACCAGAAATTTAAAAGGTAGCGCACATGTACCATGGCATATGACTTTCCTGAATATTTACATATTTTGTGAAAAATGAAGCATTTGATGACTCCAACTATGGGACATTAAAAAGGAAAAGAGAAAAGGGAATTGGGGGGTGGGGTGGGGGATGATATGTCATTGACTGGTGATTGTTGCTTCGTTTGTTGCCTTCATAATGCCAAAGAAATATTTTTAGATAAACAGGTCTATAGCTGAGAAGATGATCACTTTAAAAGAAAATAGAATTTTCAGTTTGAACATGCAAACATTGTCGACATTTCTCCTTAGCAAATTTTTTTTAGAAAAGGAAAAGGAGTCACATGTGTATGTTGTTAAGGAAGTGTTTTTTGTTTCCTTGATTTTGTTCTGTTTCAATTGACAGCAGACAAAGGGCCAGACTGTCATTTAACATTGTATTGATTTTTGTCTTCAGGTTCTGAAGAGTTTCCAGCTGCAAGTGGAGGTGGATCCACGCCATCACCCCAAGATTATTGGGCGAAAAGGAGCCGTCATCAGCAAGATTCGAGCTGACCACGATGTCAACGTGCAGTTTCCTGATCGCAACGAAGAGAACCAGAGCCTGATCACCATCACTGGCTATGAGCAGAATGCTCAGCATGCCCGTGATGAAATCCTCAGCATTGTCAAGGAGTTGGTGAGTGGATGGGAAAATGAATGAACAGAGCAGAGAGATTGACTCTTATGAAGAAATGGATGGGTAATCCAGTATTGGTAATGTGTGGACTTTATTGGCAGAGTTTTTAGATGTTGTGGATCTTAATACTTACATACCCTATAATGATAATACAGCCAGCAGTAATTGGTTAACATTGACCACAATGTCAGGTTGTTGTTTTTTTTGTATGATCAGTTTTGTATTGAAGAGACCATGAAAGTTACATGACAGATTGACATTTTTTGCCAGAGATGCTGTTTGGTATTTATACCTTAACCGATTCTTTGGGGTTTTTTTTTTTACCTAACATAGAGCACTAGACAAACCCATGAATCTGGTGTGCATGCAAAAGAAAAGGTGGTTACAGTGCCCTGAATTTGTAAAAAAAAAAAGTAGTTTGCTGTGTAGTGTTGATGTTTGTTTCTGACCAATGCAGTCAGTTGCCTTGAGTCGAAAAAACTGTAATTGATCCATATAACACCATTACTTCACACTTCTTGGTCATCTCATACACTTTCACAGAAGATTCACGTGAGTGCAAACAATCCCAGGCAGCTGAGCTGCATTTTGAGCTGTCATAGATTCAGCAGCACATGTACTTCTGAATAAAGCGAATCTGTATTATATGGACAGTCTCCTATCATCATCATTCATAGTCATGCTTATTAAAAGCTGAAAAATTATTTTAAACTATTGGGGCTTAAATTAACTTGCATGACAGATCGCCGACTTTTTCGCTTTATTAACAGGTGCCATCAGATGCAGCACTTAAATGCCTACAGCTTTCCAGTTCTCGTATTGGAACAAAATGTATGGCCACGCTCAGTGGGCAGATGGGTTGTCGGTTATAAAGAGGGAAGCAGAAGTTGGAAAGTTTACATGTCCATCTATCAAACTCGTTGCAATTTATGCAGCTTATTCACTTTGTTACACTGACACTGGCTGTAAACTGCATTCTGTTGTTTTCAATCTTCATTGTGTATTACTTAATTTGTTTCCTCACTCGGCAGGAGGACATGGTGACAGAGGAGGTGTTGATCGACCATCGTGTACACCCACGTATCATCGGCAGCAAGGGGCGTGCGGTGCGCCGCATCATGGATGACTACAATGTGGACATACGTTTTCCACGCAGTGACTCCTCTGATCCAGACCTTGTAACCATCACCGGGCCAGAGGATGCTGTGTACGATTGTAAAGATCATCTCTTGAACCTCACGGAGGAATATGTAAGTATTGATGATGTGGAATTAATCTATTGGCTGTTCTATACATGGCTTTGTTCCTAGCATCAGCAGCCTGTTTTGGATTTATCTTCAAACTTTATCGACCAGACAGATTTTTACGATTATAAACTTGGCAGGATTTCCTGTTCCCCTGCCCCCACCCACCCTTGCTCCCCATTGTGATTGGATTTCATAACGGAGTGGTAATGGTAGCTGCGCCATCCTTGAGCTGATATCACTTGGTCAGCCTCCAGTGGTTAGCTAAAAAAAATTCCAGTGTTACTGCTGTGCTTGAAATGTCAAGAGTTCCAGTTTATTAGCGCGCTAGCCTGCAGCTGAACACGTTTTCCATCGGCAGTGTGATTTGTGTAGACAAAAGTGTATTGTTGCACCCATGTGAGTCAGTGTGCTAGACGCTGGTAGGTATTCTGCTGTTGGAGGACATGTGCACAATTTCAGATTGGCTATCACACAGTGATGTTAGAATATTTTCATATTGAAATGAAATGTTAGTGTTTAAAATTTCTATGGTCAGATAACTGCCGTTGGCAAAAAATACTACACTAGAAATAATAATAATGTTAATTTATATAGCGCCTATTCTCTAAAAGCTCTAAATCAAGATGACAAAGTTGACAGTGGTTATAGATACTCATTGAGATGAATAAAATGAAAAGGAGTGAAGAGGTAGAAAATGAACAATGTTCATTTTTAAGATAAACGGTCACACAAAAGACCATGAATATGAATACCAACGCAAAAAAATTACAAAGCTGGCAGACTGCTGTGAAGGGGTGTCGGATCACAAGCATAAAATGCATGGGAACTCTGGTTAGAAGCAAAAAGCAATGGACATTGATCATCGAAATGATGATGCTGACTGTTGAAGCAAATGAAGGATTCAGTTGCTTCCTGGACAATAGTCACTGAACACTGTTCCCCCACCCCAGCCCCCCAGTTCTTCTCATTATCTTTGATAGTATGTCCTTCACATATGACTGGTTTGCACAGTTGGATAATGCAGTGAGCCACTGGACAAGTGTTTGTTTCTTTATATGCCGAGAACAGTTGTAAGGGCCAGGTTGTGCTGGTGTTGTGCCAGACGTGTTGCGTAGGGTTGTATAGGGATGCTTGAGTACTCTGGATATGCCTTTCAGCAACATTGGCTTCAATGTGTAACCAGCTGAATTGCTCCGAATGCACTGGTCTGCTAGCATGTACCGATCTTGTAGCATTGTAATGCGGCCCACTGAAGAACAAATAACGCAATTTTCTGTCAGTGAATACCAATAGATGACCTCAAATGATAAAGAGAATTGCACATGCATATGTGTGCACACACACTCTCTCTCTCTCTGTCACCTACGCACCCAAGCATGCTCACCGCTTTTGCAAGAATGGCATGCATGCATTCATGCACACACACACACACACACACACACACTCACAGGCGCGCACACAGACACACACACACACGAAAGAGC
>SDAX010000243.1:15421-26302 GCA_004193615.1 Conus consors
GGAAACGCCCGTCTCATTAGTAATGACTTTTATGCAGTATTTGGACGACCATAACCTTCGCGAGTGGCGTCCTTGGTTCGGCGATAACTCCGTTACGACAAGCGCGAATACCACCACCGCCACCAGCGCGACTCGATTAACGGAAACGTTCGATCCCGAGTTTATGAACAAGTTTTTTCGAGGTAAAAACGTCGCTCCTCGGGTCAAATCGTTCGTACGGCCGACCCGAGAAGAACGATCGTATAAAAGTATTATCGAAAAAAACTTAGGCATGTCGTTCGACTCGGTATTACCCGAATCTAGAATCGTCCTCCATACTAACGTTATAGTAGTTCATCTCACGGGTTATTCTTACGCTTCTCCCGTCAATGCGACAATTATTAACAAACCTTTAGTTAAATCCGTAATCGTGCATAAGACAGTAACGTGTTCTTTGTACAAAACGGTTCTTGAGGATGATGTAATACCCGTTAGTAACTGTTATAATTTTAATATAAAAGGCGACGATCTAAAACTGAGACAAGTACTTTTGCAGTTTTACGTTTCGTTTTTCTCCGGACGCCCCGATCAAAAGATGCGCGTAAAAATCTCTAACGTTAGAAAAAGCGATCGAGTGTTACAGTCCGGCGTAGTTAACGAGTTTAATTACAGAAGCGACGCGTTAAAAGCTACCCCCAATTACATTAAGATTAACAGTTTCCCGGGTGTAAAACGATACGACGAAGGAACGGGCAACAATAACGTCCTTATTCACAGACAGAGTATTTTAACTAGTATCAACGCCAAAAACGATTTGCGAGTTTGTAAGGAAACGGCCCTCGAGGTGTTTAAACACGCCGAAAACTTAGAAGATCTACGAGACATCATTTATAATATTACGTCGCACAACAAAGAACTTATGAATCACGTGGTATTAGGACTTATTAAACTAATGTACTTGAAGTGCTACGATAACCCCGCTCGACTGTTGGCGGTTACCGACATGTTCAAACAACGTCGTGACAAGGCAGCGAAATTCTTGATTATCGATCGTTTTATTAGGGCTCAGAACCACGAATTTGGAACCAACGGATCGTTCTTACATTTCTACAAATCGCCTATCGCGCGCACTAGTATAAAGTCGCTAAGAAACGATCACGTCGATTACGTCCCACCCTATTTAACGTATAAATCGTTTTATGACGAGTTAAAAACTACTTTTCACGACTTTTTACCCAAGCGTTTTACTCGCAAAATATGGCAAAGAAGTTGTCTCTTCAGTTATTTTTTTTCGGTCGTTTTCGCTACCGATAGAGTGTTTTATTCGCCTCTCGTCGATAGCATTATGGATAATCTCATTAACGCGTTAAACTATAAAGGTTATAAACACCCGCAAATACGTAAAGCGATAAACATCATCCGAAAGTATAAAAAGGCGACGAAACGTTCGACGAGGAAACATGTCGGAGCAACCGCCGCCACCACCACCGCCGCCGCCGTGTGACGATTTAACCAATCTAATTAATTCTTTAGATAATATGGTTTATACGGAGGGCGGTGGTAGTAGTAGTAGTAGTAACAAGCCGAGGATCGTTATTAGTTCTTCACCAATACATCTCATTAACGATAATAGGCGTATTATTACAAACAACAACTACTACTGTAACTGTCCAAACCGTAGCCCTCAATGCGATTCTACTAGGTTTGACCGAGAGTTTTGGCTGTATGATTACTAAGCGTGTTCATGTCAAACACGTAATTCGTGTTGAAAATAACGATTTTAGTCACGGTTCGTTTTTTGACCTTAGTAGCGCCACAAAGGCAAAACGGCCGCCGCTTTGGCACGTGGTTTTTTAACAACACCGTAGTATAGTATCGCGCGCAATTTAATTGTATTTGGTCGCTTTTGCGTACAACATTACAACGATTGCCGTTTAGGCAAACCGAAACTACGCCTTTGTAGACGTTTATATTTAAAAATAAAAGACCATCGTCGTTAGAGATTTGAAATTCGTTGGTTTCTCCTAAGCGAATAGGTCCTAGTGTCGAACGTACCGTATACATTTTTTTAAAATAAAAGGAAAAAAAAAAGCGATCAGTATTCTATTTGAATCTGTGGCATGAACGGAGCGCACTTGAGTCCGGAATAAGGTTTCGTTAAAACGGTGTACCGTTTCGTACACGAACCTAAATTAATATTTATAGCTGTTTTAGGTTCAAAATCGCACTGAGCGCAATATACGCATACCGGGATACGAGTGGAAATCTCGGCGCTACAAGGGTAATAATCTAGTTTTGTGCGAAGTACGTAAAAGACCTTAAAGTTCCTTTCGTTTACGTATACGGGATTGACATTTGTAGCCTTTAAAGTTCCATAATACTGCGAACACGTGCATAAACTCAGGAGTAACCAACAACAAATAGTCGCATATGCGCGGCGAGTCATAATTGGGTTTTTTTGTTTTTGGTTTATATTAAAAACAAACGCGTGCGTATTCGTCGTTCCAGAAAATTAATATTATGAACGACAATTTGTGTATATTCCAAAATCTTATTCAATCGAAAATGTGGGTCCAGGCTCACGAACGCGTAATCGTTAATCAAAAACGCCACGCGTTGTTTTATAGCATTACGGACGAAGCTGGCGTTAAGGACTGGCATTGTCTCTTTTACGATTCCGCCAACAAACGTATTCATTACGTGTCTCAAAAACAACGCAGGATTCAAATCCGATGTAATTTAATTCGAATCAATATAACCCCTAATATATATAACCTGTATCTTACGCCTTTGTTGCACAAAGATAAAACGGACGAAGTCGCAGAATGTAGTATGGCGAGCGATTTAGAATTGATGTATATTTGCAAGATCCCTCATTTATGTTTGAACAGCGACAATTCTTTTAACGACGACGTCTTAAAAGAGAACTCGAACTGGACGATTTTGCACGACGTGCGCGACGCGTTGGCGTCAGTAACCGTAAACGGATACGCGTTTTTATTGGTAAACCCCTCTAAATGGTTAAAAATATGTGATCATACTCAATATATTATCAAGACCGTATACGTTAACGCGTCAAGTTTTTCGTTTAAATTCGTCATAGAACAGCGTACGTGCCCTCCTTCTTACTGCTTTAAATGCGCATTAGCGAGGTATTTTTTACCTCATTGTCGTGCCAAATCGCACAGTAGTAGTAGTAGCGTCGTTATGAGCAACGACCTGTCAAACGCTTTTATAAACTATTAATTTACGAGTATTAAAGAAACCAAAACCCCCAGGGTGGTTAAACCGTTTCTCGCCGCTACCACTACTACTAATGCAGACTACCGAACTAACGTACACAGTATGTATGGTTGTCGCGATACTGCTGTTTTTACTGTCTACAGCGATAAATTTAACTTCGTTATTGGTGCCATAGTAGTAGTAGTACCGTACGGTAATCACTTACAAGCGTACCATTCGCGAATACGGTTGTAGTGCGACGTAACATTAGTGTTACAGTCAACGTGGTGTAATAGTCCGCAAACGATATCTCTATCCGGCATTAATGTAAACGTTAAATGTCGCAAACAACAATTGTTGCGAGGATTTATATAATTATGTAATAAATATTTGGTCATAATATTTCCGTCTCTGTCCATGCTCGGAATCGTTTTAGCGTACTTCTTGCATAAAAACGTTAATATATGCGACAACGGTTTCACGAGTTGTATTTCCTGTATGAACAATTGCGATTCTAAAGGTACGGAAAGATGATCGAGTTGAATCGGCGGAACGATAATCGGAGCGCGTTTCTCTTCTTTATATATCAATATTAAATCGTAAAACCTCATTAAGTCTCTGCAATCCGACACGTATTCTAACGGAATAAGTCCATCCTCTATAGAATCCTTTGACGAATCTACGTAAACGCATATATTTTGTAGCGGCGGTGAAAAGAATCGAACGGTGTCAATATCAGCGTCATCGTTGTATTGTTGATGGGCGAACCATCGAATTAAACATTCGTACAAACGCGATTTACGGTCCATTTTTAAATCGAGTAATCGAATTAATTTTTGATTGTATTCTAACGGAATCATAAACGTTTTACTGTGATCCATTTGACGCGTGCGTGCGTGTGTGTGTGTAAATTTTGGCGACTATAATCCGTTCTTCGATCGAAAAATATTTTACATACACCATACGTAAATAATGGGCCTGCTAACGAACGCCGATTATGCGGTTGACGAAGCGCCCAACTACTCGCGATCATTATATATTTACGCGCGTGGATTCCTATGGATATTAATATTGTACATCGCCTTGAATCTGATTCTATGCTTCGTCGAAGTATGTCATTACGTTAATATGGCTGTAAAGGCGTATCAAAAGAACCGTTCGAAACGTCTTTCGCCGCGGGTTCCGGTTTACAAACGACCGCCCGTAAGTGACGTATACAAACCGTGCGAAACGGTACTTCCTTAACGGGATTTAAAGTAATCGTACAACGTTAAAGGCGCTTTTGGCGAGTCTGTCGGCGGTGGTGGCGGTGATAATTTTCGTTTTCGATCCCGTTTACTACTACTACTACTACTACTACTAAAATACTTATGCAACGTCGTTTTAGGTTTTAATTCGACCTTTAGCGCGACCTTCTTCGGTTTACGTCGTAGAGTATTTAATCGGCAGTTAATTTTGTTTTTCACCACCACGTCACCGGCCACTTTAACGTGTTTAGTTAACAGATCATTCCGGACTGTACTTTCGTACTCGTCCACCGCTTTTTTAATCGTTATCATCGTGTACGGATCACCACCGGTATACGCTTTAATATCCAACGTAATATCGTCGTTAGTATAAAACGTGCCCACGATGATTTTCTCAAACGCGACACACGTTCTTCGATCGTATTGGCACGAAAGCATCTTAAGCAGTTCGGTCATACTATCGTGCATAATTTTAGGATAATTTAGCGTGTACAGATCGGGATTAAAATCTCGCACGTCCAATACGGACCACAATCGATCGGGTTTAATGGGCCTAACTGTTAACACGCTAAATTTTAAGTTAGAAAAAACGAACTTCGCACCATCGTTAATCTTTCTTTTAATCATGTTAAGTACTTTATCGTTATTTAACGAATGGCTCGTACGCCTAATCTCCTTTAAGTTTAATTTATTGCGACTTAACGATTTACCGACGAGATTTATGTCCAGAGTGTTGTTCCGCAAGGGAACGGCTACGGACTTTACTATGTATTTATACAATTCGGTTAAATTTAAATACCCGTTGCGTTTTACGTTGTTAATAAATTCCTCCAACAACAACCTCGACGTGCCTAAGCTCGATTTTGACGCTGTACTCATGCCTCGGGTAAGAACCGTATCCTCTAAAGGTAAAAACGCGACGTATTTTTTTCTGCTGGGTAAAACCATAGGTAACATGGTTTTCTCCGTTTCTAATTCCATGTACTTGTAGGTTTTATCGTTCAGAATGGGAGTAAGATACTTATCGAACACGGAGTGAACCACGAAACAAGCGCTTCGTTGTTTTTCCAAGATAGTGTCCTTACGAACTATCGCGGCGTCGTATATATCTTGTAGAATTTCTTTCGGTACTACTCGAAAGTAGTTAACCGCTTGGTCCATCGTCATGTTGACGATCTCGTCGTAAGGTTTTCTAAAAGAGACCATAGTACTATCCGTGTTGTGAACTACTAAATCGCCAGGACCGGCGTGAAAGCGATGAGAATCCGTGGTTAAATCGTACACGTAATCGTCACTGCCACCGATCCTTCTTACGTTCGTGACGCGTATCGACTTCGTCCCCCTTCGAGTCCAAAGCTGAGTAAATCGGTCGTCGTCGCTGGCGTCGGGTTTCAATATTACCGTATAACCTAAACGACGACCGAGAATGTATAAACCTAAACAACGTTCTTTGCCGCGAATAGATACCATCGCGGGGCTGGTAGTATTATTTCGTTGGGCTCGATAAAAACCTTTCATAAAAGCGGAAACTACGGATAAAGGAGCGTTTAATACGGATGGGGGGATCGATTTTCGGTCGCCGAACGAATAACCCATCGATTCCGCCATCGGTTCGAACGTACCCTCGTTATTATTATCGAACGCCCGGGAGCAGTCTCCGTGTAGCAGTTCGGTACCGACCGTTACTTCCGTCGGTTTTAACTTCGTTTTAAACGTACGCGAGAGTAAACTGTGATCTTCGGTCACGTCAACGACAGCCGATGGCGTAACGACTCTGTAAATCGGTTTGTTCGTTTTATGTCTTACGACTTGACGGATAACGGTGAACCCGCTTTCCGTCCATACCATGGTCGGCTCTTTAAGGTACCCTACCTCTTTACCGTTAACGACGATATAATTCGAAACGAGCGAGTCTATTCTAATCGTTCGGACGATCCCTCTTCGCTTAATAAGCAGCGGAGTATCGGCGGTTACGGAATCCCCGTACTGAAAAACGATCTCGTCTCCGTAAATGTCCCGCAACGCGTCCTCCGTGTTTAAAATGGACTTTCTACCCAACGCCGTAATGCACGGTAAATATCGTGTGCTAAACACGATTCCGGCCGTTCCGTACGCGCTGTTAATGTTGATTTTTAATGCGTTCGATATATCTTCGAGTTGTTTGTTTTCCTCGGGAGTTTGCATCGTCCCTATCATTCGTTTGTACTTTAGTCGGGCGTCTATCGCCTTTTTGTACTGAATGTTTTGTATGGACGTTCTACAATTTTCCGAAATAAAAAACTGAAAATGACGATTAACGTAATCCAGCATTCCTAGCTTAACGTATTCTCGAAAAGATACATTATCGTCCGTTCTGCGGGTGTTACACGCGATGAAGTCTCGGCCCTCTCGTAAATCTTCGTTTAAGATCCTGTCCAACGTCAGGTTAGTCTCGAGACCTATGTTATTACTCAACGTAGCGAACGGGTACTGCGACTTGTAATCCAAACAAACCACGGGGCGAGTTACGTTAATACCCACGTTAGGCGTGCCTATGCGCGCGCCATCGAAACATAACATTTTCAACTGCAAATCGGTTTTAAAATACTGTAAATAACCCAGTACGATTTCCTGTACGCTTTTGGTGGCGTCGAAAGTCCGCTTATACACTTTAACCGATTTAATCGCCTCGTACACCTTCGGACGAATTCGTTTGCTTACTTCGTCACAAACCGCGCCGCTGGTTAAGACGTACGATTCGAGGTGGTCGATGTTCGCGTTATCCGTACTGGCGAAACTTTTATAAGTATTCCATAAGAGTTCAACATTTTCGAAATAAGAAACGTCGCGTATAGCGCAACAGTAATGAAAAAACCCGTATAGTTTTTCTTCGTAGTCGAGTTTACGTTTATTACTACGAAACGCGAACCGATTCATGAATCCGTCGCGTATAAACCGTAATGGCGTAACGTCGACGTCACGCGGAATACATAACTTCAAGAGCAAAATCAGCAGGTCTTTGGTCGTGTATGCCGTGTATAACGACGGCGTTTGTGCCATCTGCTGTTTTAACAGCGTTATAATTTCCCGCTCCGTAATGGGTTGATTACAATCAAAGTATCTGGGGGGGCTAAATAGTTTAAGAAATTTATTCGTTTTTAAGTTTCCGTTTTCTACGTCCGCTACCAACTGCTTCGATTCGTCCAGACTCAAATCGTCAAAACGCGTATCGTATATGTAATAATCGATCAGTTCGTTCATTACCATCGTCGTTAACTTACGCTTAGGTTTGTAGACCGCTTTGGGTACAAATCCATTAAGTCGAAACTGCTTGTACGAACTGGTAAGCGCGGGAAACGAACGTTTTTTACTGGCGCATTTGTCCCAAGGGCAAGCGGTAATTTGTTCGATGTTAAAGTAAAAGGTAACGCTTTCGTACCACTCTTTAGAACTAGTGAACAGTTTCATAGTCAACAACGTATCGATAATATTGTACACGCACAGAGTTTCGTTCGATCCGTAATACAACGCGGGAATGTCTTCGTATTTTATGTCTATTTTTCCTTTGATACCCAAACGATTTTTAACCGCATCGTTCAGACTAGTTCCGGTATACAAATACAAATCGGTATGAATAAAATTCAAACAGTCGTCGTAATTCGCGTCTAAAACGTGAGTGGGAATAAACCCTTTGTTACAACTCCCCAGTAGCTTTTTTTTGCACGCGCCACTGCCGTTCGACGTAATTTTATGAGACCGGGCTGTCAAATACGTTAACCTTTGGATAAAATTCATATCGTATCTGTACGCCGCTCTTATTAAGAATGGAAAATCGAACTTCAATCCGTTAAACGTAACGCAAGTATGGGGTTTCGATTTCGATAATACGTGAATAGTTTGCGCGATAACCGCCCGTTCGTCTTCGCACGGGATCATCTCGCACGTAAGATCGGTGGGTAGGTAGTCCGGTATCGAGAGCGCGTACGTTCGATCGCCGATCGGTTTTGTAAATTTTCCAGTAAATACGGGTAATTTTGAGCTTATGTAATAAGCCTTTTGGCACGCTTTACTTTCGTATTCTATTAAGGCCACCGAAATGATTTGATCGTCAATTTCCTTACCGTCCTTATCGACGGTGATGGTTTCGATATCCAACCCCATCGATTTAAACCGCGGTTCTAAGTCCTGACCGTAATCGCTAACGACGAAAGGCAGCGATCCGCCCGTTCCGAAGTGAACGTACTCGTTGGTTATATAATCGTCTTTGGTAAAGGCGTGAGGACGTAACCGCGTGAGATGGGTAGTGTCGCTTAAATCGATGTACGGTCTGTTGGAAATTTCCGTCACAATAGGGGTTTCGCAATCGCAACAATGCGTCGTACACGTTTTGCACCGTTCGTTAGTTTCCTTTCCGCACGCGGTACACTGGGTACTAATGACGTTAACGCAAAACTCGTCCAACAAGCAATGCCTGTTATTGTAATAAGACTTTATATCGGAAGCTACCGCTTTATGCGCGTCGGCTTCGTTAAAAAAATATTCTCGTTGTAAGCGTTCCGTTAAAAATGTATTCGTTTTAAAACAATACGAATCGGTCGCCGCTATTTGCTTCGGCGTCAAGTTCTCGTTATTACCGCTATATAAAGGCTTACTGTACACAGTATACCCCGGTCCGATAACGTGTACGCAATGAATAACGGTAGTATCGAGCGTACGATCGTCTGCGCAAGGATGAATCAGTAAATCTATACAGTCTATATACTCGTTCGTTTTGCAAAACTCAAATACGGCTTTTTGATGCGACGTACTAACGATGTTTGACACTCGTAACACCGTTTTGCAATCCAAACGGACGGGGATTTTTCGAAATACGTAACCTTTCATGGTGTATCCACAAAGTTTTCCCTTTTTTTTTTAAAAAAAACGCCACGTTAGGGGCCAAACCAATAAGTTTTTAAAAAAAAACCCACCGGGGGAATGGTTTGTTAGCGCGGAGTATTCAGGCCAAGATCTCAGGGATCTTTGTAAACCGGGGGCGACTGTCGTTCTTTAAGTAGTGAGAACATACCGCCATTACTAACATTATCCCGATAAGAATTAAGCATACGAGTAATGCGATAAATCCTCGAGTTAATAATAAGTCCATAATGTTAAAGAATAGATCGACCATCGTTGCGCGTTAATAGTTAAAACCAGTTGGGGGGGCGACGAATCGATCAGCTTCGCGCTCGTACGAACGTTTGTGCGTACAGTACAGTCGTTTCGATAAGTTGATAATGTATTATCAATATTTATTATTTAAACCCAACGTTTAATTCCATCGGCGTACAAAAAAAAAGGTAGTCATGGACGCGCGCAACACGTTGTTATACTTAACCGTAGTCTTTTTACTCCATTGTTCGTGTTACGCGCAAGACAGACCGATAGGTTATGTTTACGGTACTTTTAACTACTACTGCGCTCCTACTCACATAGCCGCCGCGCAGCCCAAATCCGACTTATGGACGGGAGTTGGCTCGAGGGAAGAGTGTTGGTACGTCGATAAAAATAATAAAATCCCGCAGGGGTTTCAACGCGTAACGTTGGATGATTTAAAAAAATTACCCTACGACATCCCAAAGACCGCACAGGCCGTAAAATATTACTTATTATTCTTCGGAAGTTCCGTGCTTGTACCCGATGCTGATTTTATAACGGTAGATGATTTGTTTTTGTTGGTTTCTACAAACGATTCTACTTACGCCCTCGGGTATATGTCAGCCCCATCGCAAATCAGGAGTGACACCGATAGATGCATGTACAAGACTACGGATATTGGGATTAATATACGGGGAACGAACGAGTGTGTGTTTGCTCCCGATAAGCCGTGTAGCGCGCTTGACGATGCCAATTTGTACCAAATAGGAAGCGAAATGGATGAATTGGCGGTTATGACTCTCGTATCGCATTACCAGTATTTTGTTATGGGTGTACCACGTAAGGTTAATGGCGTTACCTATAACCCCAAGTATTATAGGTATACCCCAAACCTGAATGCAAACGATGATATATCGCTGTGGGCGACGTCGCTAAAATTCTCAATGGATCCTTCAGCGTTAAACAACGCTAATGTTCGCGCGAAGGCCCGCTACGTGTGTTGGATTAGAGACGTCAAGGCCCCTAGGATACAGTCGAACCAAATACCGCCTATTGCGAAATCGCCATCTTCGCCGAGTGCGATCAACCGTCCTACGAACGCAATAACGCCTAACGTACCCCCCCCAAATAGGCTGAGGACGGCGCAGTTCCCTGATCCTACGAACGACGTATCGCCTAACGTACCCTCCCCAAATAGGCTGAGGACGGCGCAGTTCCCTGATCCTACGAACGACGTATCGCCTAACGTACCCTCCCAAATAGGCTGAGGACGGCACGGTTCCCTGATCCTACGAATGACGTACCGCCTATCGCGAAT